>JANHZU010005908.1:33454-48491 GCA_032468055.1 Acrochordus granulatus | reverse complement strand
ATTGTTTCCTATGGGAAACTGTGTTTCTCTTTATGAGCATTTCACGCTAAGAGCTTTCTTCCAGAATGGATTAATCTTATCTTGTGGGGCACCACTGCAACAAATAACAACAGGTCATTAACATTCATGTACAAACAGAAGGGCAACTAAAATATTCCCCTTCACTTTTTTGCAAGAAAAGCAAATGTTTTGGTTTACTTCCTCCCTCCCTCCCTTCCTCTCTTCTTTCCTTCCTTTCTCTCTCTTTTTTCTTCTTCTTTTTGACTGGTTGACTGTTAACATGATTTATAATTTTCTCCTACATTGTCAAATAGTGTGTATGCAGATAAAAGACCTGAAAGTGGCAATGAGTACAAAATGATTATAGTTATTATTACTCAGATTATTATTCAGATATTTATTGGCCAAGCATGGTTAGACATACAAGGAATTTTACACCAATACAGCAGCTCTCAGTATATATATATATTCAATATATATATTGAAATATCAATAAACAATAAGATAATGAATAACAATGTTATTTATTCTATAAATGTGCAGTCAATAGAAAAAAGTGTTATAAAGTTTGAAATTAATAGGTACATATACACATTAGACAGAACTTCTGGTTTAATCAGAATTCTCTCTTTTGCTCTATCTTGTAGCAGGATCATATACCACTAGTCAAGTATTCATTTGAATGATGGCTCAGGAGAAAAAGCTGTTATTATGTCTGGTAGTTTTGGTATGCAGTACCCTGTAATGCCTACCAGATGGAAGAGGTTCAAACAAGTTGTGTCTGGGGTGAGAGGGATCTACAGATATCTTCTTCATTCTTTTCTTGACCTTCTCAGTACACAGGTCTTTTATGGAGGGTGGATTAGTTGCAATTATCTTTTCTGTGATCTTGACTATACATTGGAGTCTGTACCTGTCCTGTATGGTTGCTGAACCAAACCCGACAGTGATAGATGTACAAAGGACAGACTCAGTGATTCCTTTGTAGAGCTGTATCAACAGCTCTTGAGGCAGGTTGAACTTCTGGAGGTAATGTAAGAAGTACATCCTCTGATGTGCCTTCTTAATAAAGGTGTTGATGTTAGCTGCCCATTTTAAGTCTTGGGAGATTATAGAGCTTAGAAACTTGAAGGACTCTACTACTGATATTGTGTTGCTGAGTTTGGTGAGGGAGGATAAAATAGTTTATATCTGTATCCACTGTCATTTCTACAGTTTTGAGTGTATTCAGCTCTAGGTTGTTTCAACTGTACCACAGGGCTAGCTGCTCAACTTCCTATCTGTATGCAGACTCATAACCAACTTTAATGAGTTCAATGATTGCTGTGTCATCTGCAAACTTCAGTATTTTGACAGAGGGGTCACTAGAGATGCAGTCATTTGTGTAGAAGGAAAAAAGTAGTGGAGAGAGCACACATCCCTGAAGAGCACTGGTGCTGATTGTCGGAGTACTGTATGTAATTTTCCCCAGCTTCACCTCTTGCTTCCTATCTGTCAGGAAGCTGGTTATCCACTTATAGATATGGACAAGTACAGTGAGCTGAGTCAGTTTGTGATAAAGGATTTCTGGGATGATGGTGTCAAACACTGAGCTGAAATGCACAAAAAGGACCCATGCATAGGATCTTGGGGAGTCAAGATGTTGCATGATATAATGCAGTGACATATTGCTGACCTGTTTGCTCAATAGGCAAATGCAGAGGATCCAATAGTAGATCTGTGGTTTTCAGATGGGTCAGCACCAGTTTTTCAAAGGTTTTCATGACTACTGATGTTCATGAGACAGATCTGTAGTCATTTAGCCCACTGATGGAAACCTTCTTAGGTATGGGGATGATGGTAGAATGTTTAAAGCAGCACAGCTCTAGTGATCTTTGAAGATTCTTGTGAAGATGGGGTCCAACTGTGCTGCACATGCTTTCAGGAAGCAAGGGGTCACACCATCCAGGCCAGGTGCTTTCCTGATTGTTTTTGGAGGTGATTTCATACTTCTTTTTGTAGAATCACAAGAGGTAGGGGCCCCAGACAGAGTAAGGTCCCAGGAGGAGAGGAGACCTAAGAAGGAGGGGTGGGTGTGGTTGTAGAGGAAATATCTGTTGCTAATGTGGTTGAGGTAGGGTTGTTAAAATGAGTTGATAATTTTTCAAACCTGCAATACAACACATTCAGGTCTTCTGCTACTGGAGGGTGAAGAACTTCTGTAGCCAGCGATATTCTGTAGGCTTCTCCACATATAAGCAGAATCATTTGCTGAAAGTTGATTTTTAAACTTTTCAGAGTAGTTCTTTTTTGCTGTTCTGATTTATCAGTGGATTTCTGGCCTGGTTGTACAGTGTCCTATCCCTTGTCTTGTAGGCTTCTTGTTTGTCATGGTGAAGTTGTTTGAGTTTTGCTGTGAACCAGGGCTTGTTATTGTGTTCGCAAAACCTGATGTAGGAAGTCACGTATCGGTAAGTTCATCCAAGTCTGCTGAAGCAGTTTCAAAGACAGACAATCAAAGCATGCTTGTAGTTTTAGTTTTACATCCTCAGACCATTTCTTCACTGTTTAATTATAGGCTTTGCCATTTTAAATTTCTGTCTATAGATGAGGATGAGGTGGACCATGCCATGCTCTGATTTTCCTGTAGGTATACAAATAATAGATCAGTATGCATTTTTATAGTAGTGTAGCAATGGTCTAGTATATTCTTGTCTCTAGTGGGGCAGGTGACATGCTGTTTATATTTAGGCAGTTCAATGGGTGAGATTTTCTCTGTTAAAATCTCCTAAGATTAATAAGTAAAGAGTCTGAATACTTCTGTTCTGTATGAGATCAATTAAGTCCTGGAGCACTCCATCAGTAGAAGTCTGCAGGGTGATATGTACTCTGACTAGGATAAAACAGCCAAATTCCCTTGGTGCATAGAATGGTCTACATTTTATGGATAGTATTTCTAAGTTTATATTGCAGATTTTATCAAGCACAATATTATCTTTACTCCATTGCTCATTAAGATAAAAACAGATGCCATCCCTCTTTTTTTCCCCAGATGTCTCAGTCTGCCCTGTAAATCTGAAAAACTGGTATGTGTATTGCTGAGCCTTTGTTTCCTTTAGCAGAGCTCTGTGAAGCAGAGGGCTGCAGAATTTGAGAAATCTCTATTTCTTTGCTTAATGAGAAGTAGTTCATAATTTTGTTAATTATAGAATTAAGATTTGCAATATGCATGGCTGGGAGAGATCACAGAGATCACTCTTCTCAATTTGATTAAGGAACTCCCCCTCCTCCCTTTCCTCTTTGATTTCATTATTTTATCACGTTTCTAGGATAATCTCCCCAATCTTCTCCCCTTTTCTCTTTTTTCTGTGATTCTTGTAAAGGGATGCATATCTGCTCACCTCTTTTCCTTTGTCTCTGTTAATTCCTTTGTTCATTTACACCCTCTCTTTCTCTTCCTGTGATTGCTGAAATGGGTGGCATTTTCATGATTTCTGTGTATCTGCTCACCTCACCTTCAAAAATGGGGTTAGAAGTGAAAATACTCTTAGGGAGCTGTTTGATGTGCAGAAGTTCTTCTCTTGTGTATATAATCCTCAGAGGTTTGCAGAAAAAAATAGGATTTGTGAGAGCCATCACCGAGACTGCTATTCACGACGCCATCTTAAGGAATAGTTCATATGGTATTTTCTGGAAAGTATACATTTTCAAAGATTGCTGAAAAAGTTGATGCTCATTTGAATAGAGCATGAGGAATGAAATCAACTACAAACTTGATTTTTTCTTTACTAAAGGATTCCATCCCAGCTGGCAGGATGCCAATTAAGTGGACTTGTGCATATTTACAACCATAATGTGATTAGACAAAAATGTGAGATTGCTCTTATGTTTGTGCTTGAAAGCACAATCTGAAGAAAAACTCAGATGGGTATAAATATAGAAACTAGGAATACTGAAACAAGAGAAATATTTCTTAGGTGATATGCTTTAATTATGAAGAATGGAATCCAATTAAGTCCTTCAGTTAATGGAAATGATTCCATCAGGTAAAGGTGACCCTGCCAGTTGTGACTGACTTTAGGGTGCGGTGGTCATCCCCATTTCCAAGCCAAAGAGCCAGTGTTCATCCTGGGATGCATCCGTGGTAATGTGGCCGGCATGACTAGATGCCAAAGGCACATGGACACTGTTACCTTCCAGCCAGAAGGGGCAGTACCTATTCATCTACTCATGCTTACACGCTTTCGAACCGCTAGGTGGGCAGGAGCTGAGGCGGAACAGCAGGCCGCTGTTGAACAACGGCAATGCCGGTTCTTGAACTCGGGCAGCCAACTTTCCAGCCAGCAAGCTGAGCTCTTAACTGCTTGTGCCACCGCGCCTCTATCTTCCATCAACAGAAGATCAAGTCCACCTTTTCCATATAATATCCCTGCATGCCCTAGAAACTACTCTAAAGGATTATGAATACTTTTAGAACATATTTTGATAGTCATGCGCAAGCAAGCATTGTAGAAATACAGAAAATTCTTCAGGGCAAGTAGACAACTACGTAAGCAAAGTTGGGTTTTAGCCTTTAATACTTTTATTAGAAGAAGATAAAATAGCTTAATGCAAGTTTATATCCTTCTCAAACCATGCTGTAGAAATTCTGATTTATACAAGGAACTTTGATTTGGGATTTCTTTAGTACTTTTGCCACATAATGCGCAGAGAGGACTCATTAGAAAAGACTGCGATGCTGGGAAAGATCGAAGGAAAAGGAGAAGGGGACAGCAGAGGATGAGATGGATAGATAGCATAGTCAGTGTGATGGGCATGGGCTTGGGAAGACTCCAGGAGGCCTGGCATAATGCAGTCCATGGGGTTGCAAAGAGTCGGACATGACTGTACAACTGAACAAATCAATGTCAGAGGATTATTTGTGCTCTGTGACTTCAGTAGTACCTTAAGAAAGCTCTGAGTCAAAATTATAAAAAGAAGTAGTGTTTAATTATGAAGAGTGGAATCCAATTAAGTCCTTCAGTTAATGGAACTGATTCCATCAGGTAAAGGTGACCCTCTTATCCTTTTTTTCTGTTTTTAATTTCAGTGCTGAAAATCAAGTACTTTATTGAAATACAAATTGAAATACAAAGTGATTGCAATGATGTGCCATTTATAATGGCATATGTCCAATTGAACTCAATAAATATTTGCTTTTCAATATAGGATTCTGCTGCAAGTTATAGGTGAAACAAGATACCATAAAACAACAGATTATACTTCAAGTTCTAAATTTCTGTTAATGAAGAATTTGCACCTACAGTATTTACAATAAGAGATTACGTGTTAATTAAAGTGTTATTTGGCTTCTAAAAAGCTTTTAAAATAGTGGTCTCTATTCAACTTTTCAATGTCAGCTATCACTTTTAAAACAGTTTGACCTGGAAGCATACAGCTAAAATTGTGGTGACTGTTAATGACAGTTTTATTGGATGCCATGCTTATAGTTCATATTTTGAGGTCTGTATGTAATTGATCTTTCTACCCTAGGAGAGACATACTGGAAGAAGTTGGTTGCAGCTCCACATTATAGTATAGCGAAATAATAATGATGTCACCTTGAGATTCAAAGATCGTGGAACAGTAATAGTCTCCTAGCTCATTCTCCCAACTGCAGTGACCTCTCCAGTACTAAATCTTAACGTCTCAGCATTATTTTTGAATTATTCATGCTACCCTTTTCCCTCAATACAAAATCAAGGAAAATGAATGCATCATGTTTTATCAGTTCCACAGGTTTTTAAAACGTTGCTGTATTTAGTTGTTTAAAAAAGCAAACATACAATGGAACTCATGCCCAGGTCACGGAAAACACTTATTACATGCAAAGAAGGCCACAAAACTTCTGTGTTATATAATATTTAGCTCCATTTCAGTTTGAATAAACTTCATGAGATGTGTTTCTGTATTAATGAATTCTGTTTGTCTAGAAATTCAGCACTGGCAGATAAGCAAAGTCTAATTTATATTTTGTATTGATTATTCACATTATCTGATCTTTTGAGAGAAAAAAATACTGTTACTCTAAATAGTAAAGTAATAGTATTTTTTCTCTCTCAAAAGAATGTTATATATATTTATTATTATTCCTTGCAATGATCCCAGTTATGACTAAAACACATATTCACACCACATGGATATTCTTTGGGCAAAGCTGACTGTTAGCGAACAGATCTGTTTAAGTAGAGTGATCACCACAAAAGAAATAGTCCAATGTAAACTGAATATTGTTTCCAACACTGGACTGGGAATCAAAATAACTCTTCTTTTTTCTTAAAGTCCATCTGTTGACAACTCTTCTAGTTTATCCAGTTTAGATAATAAAAGGATACAGTTTGATCTGAGTGATGGATTTGATTTAAAAAAATTGCACATGGGAATAAAATAAAATGCATGTAAATGCAAACTCAGGCAGGTATACTGATTCATCTGTAGATGGTGACCTTTAAGTTCATGATGAAAAACAAATGTCAAGCATTCAAAAGACAGGAGTATCCCTGGCTTTGCCAAGGATTTTGTATGCTATTGCACAGACTGTATTAATTTAGTCTGGCGTCAATAACCTTGAAATCGCAATTTTGAACTAAAAATCCAGTTTTATGTTTATTCAGAAAGCAAAGATAAAAATTGACTTTATTTCAGGATCTTTCCAGTGGGAAAAGGCAATATAAAGTAACATTACAGAATTTTTTCCTTATCATACCACAGCTTCCATAACAACAGATTTTATGTCTGAAATCTGATGATCTTCAGATTACTTTAAATAGAATTTTAATTATAGCTATGATCAGCTAATGATGGAATTGTATAATGTTACTGCAAATTAAAAAAAAGGAAGAATGCTTAGAAATGATGGACTTCATTTATTTATTTCTGTTTTTCTATATATAAAGATCAGGTGAACTTAAATTAGTGAGCAATGAATGATAATATAGAAAACCAACAGTGAAAATCAATTTTATCAGCTGTTATATTAGTACATTGGTTTTAAACAAATTAATAATGTACAATTGTGAAGCTGTGTTTCAAGAACTTTGCTTTGGGAAGAAAAAATAACTACTAAGAACATATATTTTCATTTTATTCTAAACACATCTAAGATTCATTGAAACGAACAGGAATTACAAATACACATAGGGAAAAGAATGAACTCTTTAAGATATGCTCTTTTGTTGCTACATCTATATATTTTCAATTTGCTCTGATATTTCTTTCAGATTTAAAAGGAACACATTTGCTGTGATGAAGACACTACTATATTTTTGAGGAAAGAAAAAGGCACCCACATATTGAAGAGCGACAAAGCATTGAAACCTCACTGATTTTTAGCCTAATTGAACACCAACCACGACTGCCTTTATGGCAATTCTCACTGCTATTAACATATATAGCAGAATATCCCAGCAGGTGGAAAGAAGTATTTTACAAACAGACTAGAAAGAACTGTTGGATTGGGATGAAACAAGAAGCTAAGTGTGATTAGGCCAGGCTTCCTTGTTATTATTAATACAAAATTATATTTCTACTTCCTCTTTTTTTGGTACCACAGTTCTTTACTAAGTGACTTTTTTTTACAGGTGCCTTGAGAAGATCTACCAAGGGCTTTATTAGCATATATAATGCATCTTTATTACCTCAAGGTTCAAGAAATTAAAAAATGAATAAACAAATTTATATTGTTCAATAGATGTATACATCAGATTATGTCAAATCAGTCTAGTTCCTGGAGATTTTGTTGCTCTCCATTGTGAAGGAGAATTCACTGGAAACAAGAACAAAATTTGATCCTTTCAGAATTTATAGTACCAATTCAGCATTCATAGGACTATATGGATAGAAAGTTGGATTATTTGAAATGTCACTATATTTTTGTTTTTCCGTATCTGAAAAAATGCCAGTATGGGGAGAAGAAGAATATCCACAGTAACTTGCATTTAGACTTCTCTGGTCATAACTGGGGAAAGGATGTTCAAGTCAACTTAGTCCTCCTGTATGTCATTTGAGCAGGAACATTTAAAGAACATTGGAGAAGATTTAACCACAGTTAGAAATGAAATGCTTCATAGTGCTGCTTCTGATTTTAAAGAAAATGCTGCTAACTGGATGAGAAGAGATAACCAAATGGTAAACAATAAATAGTAATGTTATCTCCATTTCTTCAGTCGTTCAGCAGAGATTGGAAATTTCCTAGCTAAGAAGCTCTCAAGTATTACTTTCATGGAGACTCTTTTCTTCTGCAACTTTCCATGACAGTCTTTCCGTTACTGCTAAGATAGCCAAGCTTGACTACTTTTAAAAGTTAAGCAGAACTGGCTCTGGATAGTTTACCTTTTTAAATCTTTTGAACTGTATCTATTTTAGTGCAGTACAGCTGCAAGGATGAAATTCAATAACTTTTGACTTCCAAATTTCAGTAAAAGGACAATCAAAGCTCATGTAATTATTAATACACAGGCACAACCCTGCTATAGTATGCTTGCCAAAATCTCATAGGTCTTTGATTTAAGCTACCTAACTGTATACATCACTGAAGGCAGCTGAAAATGTGCAGAAACACTAACAGTAAGTTGTGTATGTGATACATTTTCTTTTTTGGTAATAAAGAAAGATGAAAGAGAATGTTTATCAGTTTCTAAAGAAGAAAGTCTGAGCTTGCTCCTGATATTAATAAATTAAGATAGCACATTATAACTCCCATTTTGTTTCAGGAAGTCTGTCCTGCCAGTGTGACTTCTCCAGATCCACAGAGCAATATTGAATTGGCAGCACTAAATAACTTAATGACTGAATAGATTTTGTTTTATCTTTTTCTTACTTGGATTCATGTTATCTAGGATTATGGCTTCAAATGATTAGAGAGAATTCAAAGTGTCTTGTGGTGAAATAGTGACAAATGTGAAAATCTAAAACAACATTTTATAGCACTGGAAAAATTGAGAACTGCAGTCAAATAACATATGATTTGTTTACAATAAAATGTGTGAGGGCAAACAAGCTAATTCATCTTATAACCAATTAGCAGAAGAATGAATTTATTACTGAATGTGCTATGGATACATTTAGAAAGTGCTTTTAAGCTTGGGCATGTTTCCATACTTTGTAGAAGCAAATACTGAATGGTGATTTTAGGATTTTAGATCTTCCAGGAATGCAACAAAAATGATTATTCTTTTACCAGGGTACCAGAACAAAAATAAACCTCTTAATCATAATCAACAGCAGCTCCAGCCTTTCACACATTGTTGTATACAAAACTTACATTTAAATTATTTTTTAAGAGCATTGTGATAATCTTTTACAGTTGTTTTCCCAACCTCCCACTTTACAGGTATGCTGGATTCTATGCATATTGGTTGCAGATTATAGAATACCAGTTTGGGAAAAATTATTTTAAAATTTTCTAAAACCACAATAATTTTGGAATGATTACATTAATTAAAATCTGTCCCCTCTAGAAAATACTCATTGAATATATTTTAAATTATTTTTCCACTAATTTATAGATTTTTAATAAGTCATCTAACTTAATGTTAGTAAGCAGAAGCAGTGTAAAACCTTTCTATCTAGATGATGAATTTGAAAAAAAAAGGTTATAGAACAGGAAGATTTAAAAAGTTAAGTCTTCTGCCAATATGATCTCTGCTCCAAATATGGGAAGGAAAATAGAATTGTAAATTGAAGGATGGTGTATAAGAGAGAGCATGAAAGAAAGGAAAGGATATGAAGGATAATGAAATAAACTAGTTTTAATTTCCTTGTGTTTATTATAGATTAAGTACAGTTATATTAATTAGATTTCCCTTAGGATTAAAATGTATGAGGGGAACATGTTTATTTTTTGGATTAGATTGGAGAAGAGATATTCATGCAGACTAAAGTTGGGAATATTGTATTTGTGTTGTTCATATATATTGTTTTGTATTTAGTTTATTAGTGTGTTTGGTTTGGTTTTGTCTTTTTTACGTATTTTATGTATAGATTATGTACTTTTTTTCTTTTTGTAATATTAGTTTTAGTTTTATATTTTATGTAGTAGAAGAAGATAATAAAAACTTTCAAATATGGGAAGGAAAAGATGGGAAAACAAATTGTAGATGGAACCGAAATCTTTCAAAGGAAGAGGAAACATCCATTTTCCAACAGAGTTCGAATGGGTCAGATCTGCAGCCTTTGGCAATATAAATGCATTGACAGAAGCAGAAGATGCTGGCTTTTGTCCAATACAAATACAACTAAATTAGAAAGAGAATAGAGCTTTTGTGTAAGCCCAATAATAGGCCATTTAAAACATACACAACATGAATAGTTGAGTGGTTATCCACAAGCTATAAGATGTCCTTGGCTTATATCAGGATTACAGTTTTGTTTTTTTACTTTGGGACTGGATTAGAATGTACAGAAAAACCTCAGACCATGCTAACAAATAGATAGAAAGTAGTTTTCCAAATGAATAATCATTTAAATTTAAGCAAATAATTACATGACAATATTTTTTTCATACCAATAACTATTATTGGTTTTCTTCTACTCCTTACTAAAAAAATTAAAAGGACACATAATCAGGGTCAGTTTACAATAATCTATACCTGCTGTCCCAATTTCATATATTGAAGCCAAATAGGTCACAAGTCATTCTCAATTCAAGCTGGCTTCAAGTAGCATTCTCCATCTAATGTGAGGAAGCTAGCTCATATTCTGTCACCCAACAACAGAGACCTCAAGAGAAGCAGGAGTCACTTTCTCCCTCCCTGTTGCTTAAAGTAACAGTTTGACTATTCTTAACAGGATTACAGTATGTGTGAACAATAACATCAAAAACTTACACTGGCCTCTGCAAAAAAGTAATTGGTCATATAAAGGTTTTGGTGTATTCTCAGTGATTTCTAAGGATTGCTACCATAATTCAGTAAGATGTGACCAAAACTCAAGAAATATTTACTCCCAGAATGTCTTAGAAGAACAGTCCTTTCCAAAATATGGTTTAAAGGAATTTATTCCAAGATAAGGTATAAAGTTAAAGTCTTAGTGAATCCCACTAAGTGAACCTCCTCTCTTTGACATGCAACACATTAAAGGAGCACAATCCTAATACAGTTCACCAGCTCTTAAAACAAAACTACTGCAACTGTTATATTTAACTCTCTTTTTCTGACTGGCACACAGAAAAGCAAAAATAACCCCATTAACATATGCTATGTGGTAACTGAATCTAAAACTGCAGCAGAGAAAATGGCAATTATCACAGAGAATGCACAGGACAGCCTGGGTCCTTAACATGTCATGGAATGTCACTCCTTGTGCCATGAAGCTGAAAAAAATGATTGGTGTACAATTCACTAGCAATTACCTCTGTGTAAAATGACTGCAGTCACTTTGGTGGGAGGAGGGGGACACTAAACGGGAAAACTTCAGTTTCAAACTAAAGATTTTTTTTCCAGTGGTCCTTGCTCTTTACCGAATTTTCCAGCTGAACTGCCTGAGGCACAGGGAAGTGAAGAAGCTCAACCAAGGTCATCTACAAAATGAATGAACGAGGCCTGTTTAGAGCTCTGTATTCTCTTAGCAGCTCTTCCTTTGCTGTAGTTGTTGGATCACTAGTAGCATGAAAATTCCCTTTGCTCCAAACATTAGCTGCAGAAGAATGATAAAAAGAATAAAAGCCACTGATGTGCTTTAAAGAACAATTAGAATTACAGAATGACACCTTATTCCCAAAAGAACAAAGAGTTTAATTAGGGCAACATAGTAAAACATGTTTGAAAACATTGATCATTGACAATGCACTAACTATCTGGTGGATCTCATAGATTCTTGCTAAAAGTTACATTTTTTGTACTTCCATGAGCTAACATATATTATTATATACTGAGGCCATAAAATGTTGAGGGTCTTATTTTGTCTACATATCTGTTTATGTTACAGAAGTCAGTCCTAGAAAAGTACTTCAGGATTTGCCCTTCAGAAACAAATTATATACTCCTTATTCCTGGAAATACATCCATGAATTGTAATAGCAATTTTCTTAAAAAGTGTAGCTCAGCTATCTTAGAAGGGAACAGGTTAAGGTTTTTTTAGCAATATCAACATTTATTAATATTTCAGCCCTGGACTGATGTTACTCTTTGGTTTCCTATCATTTTATCCAGCATTGTAGACTTCTCAAGATAATTTGCATAATGTGTCCAACATGATTGCTTGAGCCTGGGCATTGTGCTTTGACTAAGAACTCTGGATTGATTTGTTCAATTATCCATTTGTTTGTTTTCTTGGCTGTGCTTGATATTCTCATGAATCTTCTCCAACCCTAATGTTCAAAAGTGTCAATATTCTTTTCTATCCTGGTTTTTCAAAGTCCAACATTTGATGTATACATGCAACTGTTGTACTAGCAAAACTATAGAAATTCCAAAAGGTAAATAGCATTTTGACTGTTTAAAGCATAAGCAGTCTATCTAAGCAGTATTGTTTTAGCCTTTTATTTTTGATGCAGTTTAGCAAAATGGTTAATATTTTGAATTTGATACAGGGAAACTCAAGTTCAAATTGCCATTCAAAGACTTTATGGATTGACTTTTGGCCAGTTTCTGTCTTAGTTAAATCTATATTACAAGATTGTTCTGGAAAGAAAATTAGAGGAAATTCCATGTTAGACTCTCAAAAATGCAGATATAAATAAAATAAACATATCAGTAATTTTTCCTAAGATTTTCTCCCATTTTTACATTTGCCCACAAAGTTTTTCCAGTTCTTAGGTCTTGAGGTATTTTAATTAGGTTTCTTTATGGAAAATGAATTTGAAAATATTGTTACAATTTTGTCCTTTGAAAGGATAAGTTTATAATAACACTACTGCAACCATTATATATTTGAAAGGAAGAAATGAACAACGGCTTGCATAGATGTTATGAGAAATGAAACTATAAAATCCATAAAATTGATCATATAAAGATTAAATGGATTATAAGACAATTTATTTTAAGTTTCATTAATATATTCTTCCTTTGATTACAGTACTGTATGCTTCAAATAAAAACATCCACATGTGAAACATAAAAGCAGTAAGGAAACTGTGGTAAAAAGTGTTCTCTGCCTAAATTGTGTCATTAGTCTTCCTTTTAGAGTTCTGAAAAACTCAAAAGAAACACACATCAGGAATTGTTGGCAACCTTCAGCCATAAGGAAGCTACAGCTCATCAGTTCTAATCTAGAGATCAAAGCAATTTAATGGCAACATAAAACAGTTGTGTTTCAAACGTGACAGGATATTCCTTTAAAAACATAACATCAAACAAAAAATGTGAGAGAAACTATTTTATGCTTAAACAAATGGCAGGCAGTCACAAGTCAGGAAAATACTGGCAATTTTTAAAGGTGGAGTACTTTTTCATTTTTTAAAATTTTTACCCTACAGCTCAAGGCAACATCTACTTTCTGTAAGTGGGGGTGTTTTACCATTTTGACTTCATGTATCCAGCAGTCACTGAGACAATACATTTTCTATGAGAATGGAAGTTTTACAAAATTACTCAAGCCTTCAAGTTTCAAGGAACTTTTAAACAGGAAAGATGGTTAAAAGCCATAAAAGCAGAAAAGAGAAGAAAATCTGCCTCATCAAGAGCATCCATACATTCAGAGTAGCTCTTACCAAATCCAGAGTCATGTCAGATTGTACTAGCTCTTCTAAAGTTTGATTAGCAGAAATTAGTAGTAGATATGTGTAAAACTGTTTTTTTTAAAACAGTAAGTTCTAGTTGTTGTCAAAATATTTCCACCCTTTCTGAGATGCAGATTGTTGTGCCAATGAAAAAGAAATTAAGAAAGTACTTACAAATGATCTTGCATACTCAGAATAAATTTTCTGTGTCCACAAACTTATCTGAGATATGAAAAAGATACAGATACTGTGACTAATTTCACACATCATGCTAAGTTATAGTTTATTCTAATCATGGTTTGTTGAACATGATATGGCTAAATTTACACACAATGCTAAATCAAAATAACAATTTATAAATTGTAGTGGCAGCATTCATATTGTTTCCCTGGTTGAACTCTTTTTAAATTAAAACCAGTTCATGAGATAGGTGGAGATAAAAGCTTGGCTAGCTGACTGTCTGGCTAGGAAGAGGACACATAATTATTCTACGAGATGTCATGAACATAACGCCACCTCACATTTTTTTAGTAGGATTTTTTTTAATAGAAAATGATTCTGTATATATATCTTAATTTCTTGGTTTTTCTGCAGACACTGAACATTATGCTTTGGCTCTTAATGCCTAGAGAAAGATGGAAGACAGTGATTAAGAGCAGGAGAACATTCCTGAAATTAAAAGAATACTGAGTTTCTTCAAGAAAAAAATTGGACATTTTCCTTGAAAAAGTTTACACACACACATATATAGGTAAAGGTTTCCCCTGCCAGTTGTGTCCAATTCTAGGGGGCAGTGATCATCTGTTTCATAACCAAAGAGTCAGTGTTTATCCGAAGATGCTTCTGTGGTCATGTGGCTGGCATATGCTGAGATTCATGGACATTGTTCCCTTCCCACTAAAGGTGGTACCTATTTGCCTACTTGCATTTTTACATGCTTTTGAACTGCTAGGTTGACAGGAGCTGGAGCAAGTAACAGGAGCTTACCCCAATACACAGCAATGCTTGGTATAAGACTTTAGGGAGAGAGAGAGAGGGATCTGATGGCTAGATATTGTTTGAGTTGCAAATTGACAAATAGTTTGTTCTACTGTCCTTTTGCAAATTCTCTTGTGGTTTTATGGATTCAGAAAAATTATGTTCATACTTTTTTGTTGTTCAGTCGCGCAGTCGTGTCCGACTCTTTGCGACCCCATGGACTGCATTACGCCAGGTCCCCGTCTTGCACTGCCTCCCGGAGTCTTCCCAAGCTCACACCCATCACACTGACTATGCTACCTAACCACCTCATCCTCTGCCATCCCCTTCTCCTCTTCCCTTCAATCCTTCCCAGCATCACAATCTTTTCTAATGAGTCCTCCC
>JANHZU010005907.1:42957-70885 GCA_032468055.1 Acrochordus granulatus | reverse complement strand
GCTCAGTCTGCAAAAGCAGGAACTCAGCTTAGAAGATTTGCCATATGTCATTCTTGGTTTGGGGCTTGGTAAGTAGATTGCAAACTTTTTGGATCCCACACCTTGGATGAGACCACAAGGAGCAACCCCACCAGGAAAGGATGGGTGATTGTCCCACCTTGCGTGGAAACAATGCTCTTTTGAGAGGGAGGGGTTGTTTCTGCAAGTATACTGTGCACTGTTTGAAATGTATTGTTAGCTATTGATTTGTGCAGGCTTAGATTCTAAGAGTTAAGAGTTGAGGAAGAACAAACTTGTTTTTTGGGCTTTGGTGATTTGGATGTGTTCGTTTTTTTATTTCCCTTTTCCTTTTTTTAAGACAAAACAAAAGGGAAAGTTGACACGGAAAATCAAGGATGTATAATTAACGCCAAATAAGCTTGTTCTTGACTCGCCCTTTGATCTGTTTTAATTTTGCCCCCTTAGGCCGATTCTGTTTAAGGTGTCCATGGATGATGTTACAGTGTAAGAAAATGCATAACCATCTCTTCCCATTCACATTTTGTATTGGTTCATGTATACCATTTTTACAAAGAGAAAGAAGTACTATAAAGTATCTGTCTTCTTAATAAAAACAAATTAATGTTATAAAATTACTTATGACCTCAGTCTGTGCTTCTTTCTTGCTCTGGCTCTTTGAGGGCCTGACTCTGTCTTCCCTGCCCTCTTCCTGAGGCTGCTACCCATAGCTCCTTAGACCCCCTTCTAAACACCCGTTGCTTCTGAATGGTCATCGGTGGCTATGTTTACTTCCGTTATCTACAGGTATGCTGAGGGTCTCCCCTGATTTAACAGGACCAAACACTTCTATCAATGCCCAAAGCTTTGTGTGGCCTTCAAGACAGCCTGATGATGCCAACAGATATTGAAATGCCTTTGAATTCTGGGCTTCCTTATTGTTCCTCACTCAAGGGTGTAATATTTTCAGGCTCACCATTAAATAAGTTGTATAGAATTGTTCTCCAAAAAAAGCTGTAGGGGAGATTTTTCTCTGAATTCTCAGAGGTTTCTTGTCTTATTTCAAAAGAAGATAAAAGCAAGGTGGGTTCCTTCAGGGCAGGCATTGGAGCTGGCAGATGGCATTTCTCTGGAGCAGGCAGGAAGGTGGCATGTCCTACGGAAACCATATAAGGGAAATGTACTCAATAGAAGAGGTTGGTTCCCCTGGAGAAATCTTGTGTTCAGTTTTCTGCTGGAAAAATTGACTGCTTTGAGTTTTGCAGTTTTTTGAGGGTCAGACAGGCTGAGGAGGAAGGGGATCTGCACTTAACTCCCAGGATTTGGTCCTTTCCCCTTACCTACCATCTGATCTTAGCATAGTAATATGGCTGCACTTGCTTGCTTCTCCTTGACTCAGCCATGATTGAAAAGGTGGCAAGAAGCAGCAACCAGCTCTATTATTTGGCCAGAAACAGTTGGACTACCTGATTTACAGCCGGATAAATTCTCTTTTCTTCTTAAGCAAGTTCTCTGAGTGGTTTGGCCAAAATGTGTATTCTTTGCTCTTTCTTTGTTCTGGAGAAGGAGGGGTTCTTGAAGAAAAGATTTTGGCTTGAATTGGACCAAATCTAGAATTAACTGCTCAGCCTCTTTTCCCAGGCAATTCCTATGGAACCGTATTTCGGTTAAAATTTCCATTGCAACAGAAATGGGATTCCCATTCTCCTTGAAGTGGATCATCCGTTTCAATCTTTTGCCCCAGAATGTCTGAGTGCATTCTAAGGAGCATACATTTACCATGATACAACTCCTATGCACTGCAGTCCCAAATATTTATTTATTTATTAAATTTATATGCCGCCGAAATCCAAAGATCTGACATCGACTCAGGTACACAGTCCTCAATAGGAAACAAAATCATGCATGGATGTGTCATGATGTGGAGTTTTTCAAACATTTCTCTTCTTCTTCAGATTGTGAACCAGAATTGTTCGAAGAGCCTGTGGTTTGGCCATGGCTTGGCTATGAAAGGAGAATGTACCTGTGTCTGAAGCTATCCTTAAAGCTGAGAAGACAAGAGCCTCAGCCACGGGAGGAGAAATCAAAGCTTGCTGCTCCTTTCTAGAACTCACTTGCCTTCTCCTTAATATGCCCGTCTGCTTCATTTTCCCAAACCTGATCGCCTTAAATCTTCCTTAAGTGATAACTCCTCAGGTTAATTAATCTCCAAGCTTAAACTTGCTGCGAGCAGCAGGCAGTCTGTCCTGAAGTCAGCAATGCTACGATTGCATCTCCTAATGCTATTTATCCTGCATTAGTGTTTACTTAAGGAGAAAATTGATCTGTAATTGATATTTCAATCTTCCAGAGCTGATGTTGGGAGAGACTAAAAAGCAGCCTTTAGCAACACAGAGAAATGTGCATGTCCATCTCCCTGCCACTGTGCCTGTCCCATATTAATGCAAAAAATCCGAGTTGGAACTAAGGATTGTGCTTTGCCAGTGGGGACAGGGGAGTCTGCCAGGGATTATTGCGAAGGTGGCAACAGCATCACGTATCTGTGATTGGAGGCTAAGGACTGGGAGGGAAAGGCTGGCCCACCAGGAGCTACTTGTTAGCTGCTGGTTTTCCGCTGGCATCCAGATGAGTATAAAGTGCTTTTTTTGAGTGAAGCCTCTTCATAATGCAATCATGCAAGGCTTTTTGTTCCCTTCCCTTCCTTCCCTGGTGCTTGATCCTTTGCTATTTCTTGATAAAATGTCAGAACCTGGCTATTTGGTTTCCCAACGTTCTCCTCTTCAGGAACCATTCCCATGTTAAGAACGTTCTCGCCCTCTAAGAGTCACAGGTTGGGGAAATGTCAGCATTACTCGGAAAAAACAGAAATCAAAGTCACTCCAAGTAGTGATTCTACTCACTGCTGCCCTGGTCAGCTGGCACCTGAAATATGATGTTCATTTTTGGTTGTCCGGTACAAGAAGGATCCTGAAAAATTGGAGAGTGCAGGAAAAAGCAACAAAGTCGATGAAAGGGCCATATCTTACAAGGAACTATGAAAGGAATTGGGTGTCTATCACCTAAAGAAGAGAAGGCTGAGGTGAGCAGTTGATGGCAGTTTTCCAATGCTTAAATGGCTGTCACAGAGCACAGGGTGGACATTTATTCTCTGTAATCCCTGTGATAAGACAAGAACCAGCAGGCAGCACTTTACTGAAATCCAAATTTGAAATATGGAGAAACTTTCTCAGCATGAGAGCTGTGAAGTAGTGGGACAGCTTGCCCCCCGGGAGGATTTCAAGCCAAGCTTGAACAATCATTTGTCTGGGATGATCTGAGGATTTCTATTCTGGACAGAGGTGGTCTAGAAGACCTTCAAGATCCCTAGCATGTTCCAGGGCTCTGCTCCAACTGCACATGCCCACAGAGAAGCTTTAGCCCACTGCAGAGAAGATCGGATCTTTTCTTCTTCCAGCTGCAAAGGGCTTAGCCAGCAGAGCTTACCTGGAGCTGTCCTTGGTCCCAGTTTTAGAAACCTGCTGTAAACACAGAATTTCTGCTGTGCTTGACAGGGTTGCCTTGATGGCTTCTTAAGTGACGCACCCAATTTCATTTGTCTAAACTTGCTCCATGTGAGTTTGACTTTCCCTGCTTAAATATGGGCCTCTCAGAATTCATTGGGTTTTCCATGTGAGTCCTAAGCGATCAGAGCAGAGTGAGTCATTACATTTAGCTCGTAAGATTCCTAGTTGAAGCCTAGAAGACCTCTTTGTAAAAACATCTCAAACTAGTCTGAAGTTCCCTGTTGCTGCCTCCAGTTTTCCATAGCTTCTATTCCCTCTTCCCAGCTAAACCCAATCTGGTTGTATTTTCTGACAGTTTACTCACATACTTTCAGTTCACAAGCATGTTTGTTATGTAGCACAAAAGAACTATTATAAGAAAAGGGGAGGGTTGAAAGGATTGTTAAGTCTAGCCCAAGTTATCCAAATCTGCATAAGAATTAAATGCATAATTACAAACCCTTTTGAAAAACTGAACTGGATTAGAACTTCCTCTTCTTTGGATGTTTTCCAGAGCTATTTCATGGAGTACCTTCCATTTCCAGAAACTGTAAGAACTGGGGGTCTGCTATGGATGCTGCTTGTTGTTCTTTGGCTGAGCTAAGCAATTATTCTTACTCTGGGCATATCCTCTTAGAAATACCTGAAGTTTATGTGGCTGCCTGGCTAGAAGCAACAAAATCTTTTGTAACCTATTCTGCTTGCAATGAATCTTTGGATGACTTCCAAGAGAGTTACATTACAGCACCCCACATATTGTACAGGGTGGAATAACAGAGAGAGAGAGAGAAAAGAGAGATCACATCTCCTTTCTTTGGGACATTACAACTGTGTGCATGGAGAGTGCTGCTGCCAGAGACAACAAGGATAAATCATTCATCTGCCTCCCACTATAGAGCTTCCCCCACGTTTAGAGCTTGAAACCCTTGGATGCAGTCAGCAACACTCTTCTGCTCTTGTGGCAGAAGAAGTCTCCAGGTCTGCGTTTTTGGACACATCGTAAATATTCTACATCCAGAAGGAATGCCAAGAGGAAGAGGAGGATGCTAAATGTAAGATATACATCCTCTGAAGGCTGTATGGGCAAAGTAGTTTGGTCAAAGATGCGAATTGCCATTATCCATTAGCTATATCTTGTCTACTGCTATGGCAAGGGAAGCATTGAAGTCATGGATCTGAAGCTAAATTGGTTCAGGGATAGTGGCTCCCTTGCTGCTAGGGAGGCCCTCTGTTTCAAGGAGCTTGGTTAGTATGACCACTTTCCTTCCACACAATTCTCCTCTACTTTCAAGCTGTAGAAAAATCACCTTGTTTGGAGCTTATAGACAGGAGACCTTTTAGTCTGTTTGCTTGCTTATTTAATCTAATGAGGGAACATGGGCCTTCAACTCTCTTAAATCATGCTCATTTTAGCAATAATGGCCACAGTTGAATTTTGGTATGTTAACCACCCCTGCAAGAATCTAATATCAGCCAGAAAAAAATGCTGCTATTTGTATCTTTTGTGGGGAAAACAGAAGAGCACAATAGAAATTTTCAGTCTATTTCTGGGCCACGCTCCTCTTTTCTTGTTGCCAATTGTTCTTGCTAAGGATGAATTACAGTCTTCATTTTGAGCCGAAATCGCAGAACTCTGGGCCTTGGCCAACATATTTGATCAGTCTCCCCAAGTGAGCTCTCTTGAGCCAAGCCATTTCGTCCTGAGCACACCATCTGGTTTGCCTTGTTTGGAGGAGGAACTAAATGCACTTGCAAGAGCAATGACAGTGCACACTGGTTGTCTGAGCCTTTAGGAGCTCAGGGGAGTCTATGTGGATATCCAAATTTGGAAGATGAGCACTGCGTAATGGGCTGATTTGGAGAGAAGCTTACAAAACAGAGAAATGTGTTTGGCTGGATGAGTGCTTAAGTAAGGAGCTTGCTAGCTGGGGTATCTGAATATGTGCTAGCGCAACAGTGTGTAAAGTGTACATGTTCATCAGGCGGGAGATGATTCCTACTGTTTAATCAGATTAGAGAGTAAAATGCAGAAATGGTGATGAAGAAAATAAACCTGAAAATTAGGAAAGTGTTTTGCAAATGCCATAATTATTTAAGCAACAGGACTTCAGAAAATTCATAGAAAATTGGGGAGAGTTTGTTGAAGGCCAAACCAAAGTTGATATCTGAGTGAGTGTCTTCTGAAGTGCACATAAATGGTTTTGTCATCAGGATGACCCAGAACAAGGTATTAGGGAACATGAGCTTGAGAGCCTGCAGTGTTGCCCCTCGCATTCAAGGGCCAAAAGATGCTTTGCAACTCTTGAGAACAGACCTCCAGCTCCTTTCTGCCCTTCTTTCAGCCAAATATATATTTCCCCAGCAACACGACTCCAATGCAAAGTCAAGAAAGGAGGCTGCCACTTTAAAGAGTGGTAGGCGAGGGCTCCTTATGTGTCTATCTTTATGTTGAAGTATCTTTTTGCCTTTAAATCCAAGAATTGCCCAGCCATAACAGCCTACAAAAAGAGCAAAGTGTATGCTTTAGGGAGGGACCAGGAAGAATTTTAAGGGGAGGACATAGTCAAAATTTGGCATCTGCCTCTCCTCCACCTTCACAGTTGACCTCCAAACTGTCTTCTGGTGCTTGGTGATCATTTTTCAAGTTGTCAAGGACATGGAGAGTTTCCATTGGAGCTCTGGTTTACTGGAAGCCTGTGGACTTTGGTTTAAAATACATTATTTGCAGTAGTAAGTTGAGCACTTCTAAAAGAATGAATGATTTCCTCCTAATTGCACAATTATTTTATTTGGGAGTCTTCAAATTCATGGAATTCCAGCTACATCCAGTGAGGTATTACTTTAATTAATAAATAGTTTTGCTTCTCATAATTACTGCCTTGACTTTTCTGAAAACCTAATGCTACTAAAAGTCTAGTCTTTCATCTCTAGTGCTGCATAAAGTAATTGTGCAATTAGTGGTAAATGTTGCTTTGACTTGTGGCATGTTAAGGAACAAAAGCAGGGAGGGCCGTAATGTTTAACGTACACGCCAGAGATGTCATTGAAAGGAATCGAGAGACGATGCCACCTCAAAGCACGGATCTGAGATAAGTCGTCATTGATTGAGAAAAGGGCTTGACAGCAGGCTAATAGGTTTTCTGATGCCCCAGTCACCACTCCTAGATATTGGTTTGTGATGCTGCACAACGCATCATTTCACCTCATCCCCTCCTACCCTTTGACATTACAGTATTGATTTGAAAGTCCTTCAAGTGCAGCGCCTTCTATTTCCCATTTGTCATTTGGGTAGCATTTATTCAGAGAAAATAAATACAATTGGGCTAGGAGAAGCCAAAGGGAGGTTTGCTCTTCCTTCGTGTCTTATACCAGGACGGGATCCATGGTCTGCCCCTCTGGATCTTTCCCTTTCATTGGCTGAAGGGAACTCCATTTCTAGGGCTGAGCAAACATCTTCAGAGTGCAGGACTTCTCCTTTATCAGCTGAGGTCTCAAAGCCAGCAGAAAATAAAGCCAGTTTGGGGTGGAGCCAGGTTGCCTTCCACTCTTTGTTTCCACCTCAGAGATCCTGTGTCATATCTTTAATGATGGAGACAACTGTTGGACCGATCCTTCTGTTCATCCCAGCAGCTCCTGGGGGAGAGTCCTGGATTCCAACACCCCAAAACAAACTGGAAAGTCGGCTTCTCGTCCTTCTCGTCCTCCTCTTCTCCTTCTCCTTCTCCTTCTCCTTCTTCCGCTTTCCTTTGAAACCTCTGATCAATTAGACTTTATACCTTCAGCCTTATATTAGCCTTTGGGCCACCACAATCTCCCCAACAACCTTCCCCCCCAATATTTTTCTTGAAGTTTGATCAGTTGGAAATCTTTAAAGTCTGCTCTTCTTAAAAATTGTACATTTTTCATCTAATAAAGTTTTTTTCCTAACAATAACTCAGGAGTTTCACAAACAATTGGCTCCTCTTCCCCCATTGCCTGCCTTACCTTTGCTGTTGGATGGCACTGGGGTCCCCAAGTCTTCAGAGTTCTGCCAAAACTGGTGCTGGAGCAAACCAGATTCAAGGAGACATGAAACAAACAGGGAAATGGAGAAAGCATCTGGCTTTAAAAGGAATTTTTGATCACAAACCCTCTGTCTGCTCTATGCTCAGATCCCCGAAATCCCCTGGGAAGCCCCCTCCTTAGATACAAGGTCGCCATATGCCTCTCATCCACACAAGGCTCTTCCTTTCCCCATCAGGCTGCCTCTCCAGGCCTCCTGCCCTCTTCCACTTGTGATTAAGTCTCCCAGCCCCCAGCCTCCAAGAAAGACCCACCACTTCTCTGACACAAACACTCTATGTGCCAGATGCCAAAATGTCTCTCTGGATCAGCCTGTAATGTGTTTTGTAGCCAGGACTTTGTATGAGTTGAGAGCCAGTCAAGGTCTCTGGAATCTTGTTTTCTGATAACTATTGATGTTCTAATGAATGTTATATGTTTATTAATATTTCTTGGTCTTCATTATTTATTTTGCAAATCCAACTCCATCATGACTCTGGATAGCACACAACATAGACAACTTTGTGCCATCCACATGGCAGAAAAGAACATCCAGACCAGAGCAACCCCCATCTTCCAAATCAGACCACTCCTAAAGGGCCTGCCACCCAGCCCAGCCCAACTCCTGGGAAAAAAGCCATGTCTTGGGGGCTCATCTCAAGGATGTCCTGATTCTCCAGCTTGCATGTATTTTAAATTAATCTGGTCTTTTTCAAGCAAAAGTCTTGAAACCTTCCTCAGAGTGGCGAACCAATCCAAATCAGCTGCTAATGGCAGCAGCTCACATGTCCAATCTGAGTAGTTTGCAAAGTAAAGCATCTGAGTCAGCAGCACCCATAACTCACTACTTTGAGGTTCTTGTCCCCATTGTGAGGTGGAGGGGTAAGAGGATCAGAGTCAGGGACAGAGAAGGGAAATCAGATCCAGTGGACCCAACCCCTCTCTTCTTCCTCTTCTCCATTGCCACAGCAGCCCATTTGAGGGCTGTCTTGGCTGCTCTTGATCTGATTCATTGGAAGAAAAAGTAGAGCAGAGTGGGGAGGAAATGCTGCAGATCCAGCTGCACTCCATCTTTCCGCGGCAGAGTGCCAAGACACTTCACAAAGTTGCTTCAAAAGGCTCCTTGGATGAGCCTTTGATGAAAGCACCCTTTTAAGAATGGCACATGTTTATTCTTTTGCAAATAAGAGATTTCCTAGAGTGGGAAGGAGACAGCCTACTTTCTACATGATCCAGGGCTGGATCCATGAAACTTGCCAAGACAATGCCTCCTTTTAAGGGAAGGACCTGAGTTTGCTTGGCTGGTCCTTAAGGAAAGCTAAGGAACTGTGGCCATATCAATGTCTTCCTTGTTAAACGGAAGGAGAGCTTTCCCAGAGCCCTGAATCTGGGGTAGGAAGGGCTGTTCTTAGACGAGGAAAGCAGGAATGACCAGTGAATGGTGTCATGACCAAACCCTATGATCAGTAGAGCTAAAGTGGGGGGGTCACAGTATTGGAACAATGGAATATCCCTCCATCTGCTCTCTTCTCCTCACCATGAGTCACAGTGAAGCACTACGTCCTAACATTAAGTTTCAGTTCCATATCACAGCACCTTTTGAAAAGGCACAGAAGTGATATCTCTTGTGCTCAAAACATCACAGGGGAAAAAGAGATGCTTGCAGGGGTCAGTTCTGGTGAAGCATCTCGGTGCCTTTTTAAGTTCAGTGTCCTGGAAGAGGCCCTTTGGCATCTCTCTTGCTTTTTCTCACTTCATCTAGGAGGGAGCATCAGAGGCCAGTTTCTTTCAAACCAAGCATATTCACCACGTCAAAGGCCAACTTTGCAGCCATCTGCTTTTCAGCACTGTCCTTATGTTCCTTCTAGCTGGGGGTCTGGAGCATTTCTCTCCCAGTTCTTGCTTCATTTGAAAAGGTTCCTGCAACGTTTAGCTTGAACAGAAATGATTAAGCCATGTGCTTAGTTTCTGGGTCAACTTTTGGTTTACTATACAAATACACACACAATGCACATTCACTCATACAAACACACACACATACCTCCACTATCCTCTTGAGGCATTGAGTGGGGAGTTCCTAAAGGAGGGGGGCTATAATTGCTTGTTTCTGCCCATCAACTTTGTCCAAATGACAGCCAAGCAAATCCATGATCTGAAGGCTAATCATGGGAAGATAAATCTATCATGGTTTCAACAGGGATATGAGGAGGCCTTGCAAATTTTCATCCTGCTTCTGAGAAGGACAAGAAGATTTTCATTCCTTGCCATAGAGGGCCAGGGTCAGCAGACATAATTTTGCCTGTAACAGAGAGGTGGCAAGGTGAGATGGCAAGGAGAAGCCCTCTATCCTGAAGCAGGATGGAAAAAAGGGGTGCTCAGCAGTGGGCTTGCCCGGGGCCACAGAGGGGCTTTACAAAGCTTGGTTGAGCAGAGACTCAGGAGTTGCAAGAATGGAGGGATGCAACCAGAAAGACAGAAGGCAACTGCTGGGGCTGCCACCCAAGGCAAGGAAGTTTTGTTGTTACTTGGACAGGAGATCCCAGAAGGAAGGTCTCAGGACATGGAAGGGCAGGACCCCAATATCTAAGCTGAAGTCCCTGTGACTCTGGAAGGGGACTCACATCATCAGTTGGGGGCCTTGGATAGAGCTGGGCCTTGGGTCATCAGCTCCCTTGTTACCAAAAGGACAGCCCTTGCCAGCCAAAATTGAGCAGACTATAAAGCAGATAAGTCCATCTGGATGGGTGAACTTCAGGCATATGTCCATACACACACATTTGTTGAGTGTATGTGATGTCAGTATATATTTCTGTATGCATCTCCTGAAAAAGAAACACTGGCACCACTGTCCTCTTGACTTCTGACATGCTGCTTGTGTACCTTTTTTCTGAAGAGAACTTTGTCTACTTTGTCTACACATTTGAAACTTTAAAGAGACTGTCAGTTTCCCTCTCAGCCACTCCAATGTACTGGACGGTGACATCCAAAGAGCTGTGCTGAGTCTCTTCCTACCTTCTTTTCTTCATTTGTGGTTGTGTATGGCTGAGCAGAGCTCTTGATGATGACTGACTTTTCAACATAATTTTCAAAAACAAAAGTAAAATAAAGCGTAAGATCTACACAACAGCTCACACTATTAGAAAAATGCTCAGATGACTGGAAAAGGCAGGGCTGTTTTTTCAAGTAATTTAAAAACGGCTTTTGCTCCTCTGGGAGGGTGGCTAAAGTGGATTTCTAGGAGGCAGTGCTGAAGGTGGCATGGAGGAATGAATATTTCATGCTTTTTAATGTAATTGAATTCTGGGAGGAGCTAAGGAATCTCTCCCAGTGACTTTCCAAAGCTGGAAAAATTAGTCAAAACATTTATCAGAAATCTGTATTGCTAACTAAGCACTGCTGACAGCTAATCTCTGCATGGCTCATCAGAGTGAGCCAAGTCACCACTGGCTTGTCCCGGGTACCTTTAATAAGGTGAACACATGGAGATGTTCCAGGGAAAAAACATGTCAACTTGGAGAGCCTCATGGGTGGCCCAAGGAGGGATTTGAAAGGCCATCAAGGAGAGTCAAGAACTTGAGTGGAGAACCTCATTAAACCAAACCAAGATGCTATGTTCATCAGAACATATTTACAGAGAAAGAGATGGGGTCAAACAGCAATGTCTGTTTTTCATTTTTAATTCTGAATTTCTTGAAGATCTGCTGTTTGAAGGCATGTATATAAATACATGGATTTTCCTTAGCTGATCTTGCAGAATGGTGGCTCCCAATCATTTCTTCTCTGCTGACTCTTTGCAATCTTTTTCATGTTTCCTGGATGCTCTGCTTCCTCTCAGGCTCCACATAGATGAGCCACTGGCTGCTCCTGATGCTACTGCTGGTGTGAATCCAATCCTTGAATCGAAAAGTTGGCTCTTGAGGGGTTCCAGCAAAATTCCCTTTATAGCAGACCCTAGAGGCAGAAATGGGAGTGCAAGGCAGAATTCCATAGTTCTAGGAAGTGAGTCTGGCTTTTCAGTAAATGAAGCATAAGCTCTCCATCTTCGATCTTCTGCAGCAAAGTTTATTGTAAGCCTGATGTACTTTTATGGTGCTTCTGAAATGTAACCACATTTCCACCCTCTCTTAATGACTCCTGTGGCATTAAGTGGCACACAATGGCACGAGCAGGTAGGATCCTGGGCTTGTCAGCTAGAAGGTCAGTGGCTTGAGTTCGAGACTCAAGCACCCCCACATAACAGGGTGAGCTCCCATTGTCTGCTTAACTTCTGCCAACCTAGCAGTTCAAAAGCATGTAACAATGTAAGCAGATAAAAAGGTACCACCTTTGGTGGGAAGGTAACAGCTTCCATGCGCCTCGGCGTATAGTCATGCCAGCCATATGACCACAGAAGCATCTTCAGACAATGGTGACTCCTCGGCTATGAAACAGAGATGAGCAGATGGGTACTCAGTGGAAAAACCGAAAACAAGAGTGGAAGCGTGCAGGGAGATTCCCCCTTTGAATGACTCTGGATTCCTGGGATCTCTGCAAAGAAGTAGACCATCTCCTCCCCACCCCAGATTTCATGGCCCCTAAATGGCTATCAGAACTCTTTTCTGGCTGAGGCCAAATCAGAAGGATCTCCACTGCTACCATCTGTACATACACAGAGCAAACTCCATTGACCAAACAAGGTCTCCTGTTAGGTTTTGTCCCTTGGTTGCCTGGGATGGGTGAAAAACAGGACATCCGAGCATCAATTTCCAAAAGCCCACCTACTTTGCTTCACCATCTGCCAGTTTGCACTTAGGACACAAGTGGGGTTAGGTTCCTTTCTTCCCCCCTCTTGCCCAGAGGGTGGGTCCAGTTGCCATGACTCAGCCTTCCAGACAATTCTACCTGGATGACTGAGAATCTTCATCAACATACCCCCCTCTTGCATTTGGGTCAGAATTGTAAATCACCTCTGCTCATTTCTATCCCCATCTTCTTGGCTTTCTTTGCTCCACAGCTTCTGAGATTGTAATCTGCCAGATCTTTTGCACTTGCTTTATTCACAAACTTGGTCTTATCTCCTCTGAAGCAATTTCATCAACAGAGAGAGAGATGGCTCCAAATTTTCTTACAGAATTTCCTTACAGGAAAAGGCTATTGAAATTTCTTCCCCTTCTTAGTAGCACCCCATGTGAAGGCCAGTGGAGGAGTTTCATTTTCATTTCAGCTAAATGAATCTTCTCCGAGAACCAGCTCAAGTGTTGTCTGGAGATACCCAACGTGAAGACCACATTTAGAAACCTCATTTAAGCTGATACAAAGAGAGGACTCTGGGGTGGGGGGAGAATTAATTAATTTTACACAAATGCAGATACTTTTAATTAAATAGGAGTGTGCTTCATTTTTAAAACTATATTTTTAATAAAAGCACCCCCCCAACCCGTGCTTTTGTACAACTTTGGCTAATGAAACAAGGAGTTGCTGAACTTATTGGGGAAGAAAAGAAATCTATTGAAGCCAGAGGGGAGAACAGCAACAGTAGAAATTGATTTTTAGCTTTTATCAATGTGCATGTTTGAGTAGGTGTGCATGTGGAGGTTTTGTCAGAGAGGAGCAGGGAGGCAGAAAACATGATGGAAGCTTAATTGCAATGCAAAGGAAGTTCTGTCTTGGCAAATCTGGTGAATGATGGTTTGTTCTCTGCGGAAGGCATTGCTGGCAGGAGGAAGAGAGCCCAGTTTGCCTTAGAAAAGAAATTGGAATGGGTGACATTTTTGAGGCCTTGAGAACAGGTTGCCTTGATCCAACAAGGTACCATATAGCTTCTTCACAAGCACCCTTGTTGGAACTTTCCATTAATGCAAGACTAGAGTGAGCCACAGGCCTGGCTTTTTAATGGGCCCACCTTGTTATTAGAGGAAGGTTTCATGTCATCTTCAACAAAATCCAGAAGGCACCATCTACCTTATGGACCTTTATCCCACACTTAGGAGAAGCCAGCAAGGCTTTTTTCATTCTGGTTAAGCCATAGGAGGAACTTAAGAGTCAGCCTCATAGGATGTGAGTAGAGTTGGCATCTTCATTTGTTGCGAGGCCTTGTACCTGTGTCATTGTTGGAGGAAGGGACTCATGTGACCTGTAAGGAGCTGTTTGGGTTTCAGAGGAGCTGCCAATGCATTCCACAGGCCCAGCTATAGCAGAACGAGCACAAAGCACCCCTTGCTGTGCCAGGAAAGGAGGAATGCAACCAACCCCTGTAAAAGACAGAAGATGGTATGCCTTCCCCAGAGAGCTCACACTTTCCTCATTGATTCTGCTATGTTGCTGTTTTCCCTTCCTTCTCGGGAAAGCAGCTCCTTAATTTCAGCTGTGAAAATGCACTGGGCAGATCAAAGTCTATCACTGGTGTCTGATTTTCCTCCATTCTGCACAGCTGGCTGTCCTTTCCAAACCTGTTTGCACAAGCACCATCAGCAGGACACCAGATTGGGATGGTGTGGGAGCAAGGGAGAGGGGGCTACGACTCGCACCTCCTGCAAGAACCTGCAAATATGAATTTCCAAACTGCTGTTTACCCCTCTTGAGAAAGACTAGGTTTTGGTCCATCCTTCCCATAGGAAGTCTGTGGCTGTGCACTTCTCACGGGAGTGACCTTGGGAGATTGTCCGTCTCTGCAGCTGGGCCAAGAATGATCACATGAGTATTGTTGTGAATTAATCACCCCAAGTGGGCCGATGCTTCTGCTCTTAGAAAATACAAGTCATGAGAACATGAATCATCCTGGAGAATACGTGGATTTCTAGGCAGGTGGAACTTAACCCGGTTGTTTGTTTTTACAGAACACGGCAGTTCTGTCTTGAGCCTCTTAGTTTTATGGTGTGTTTGGCACTGGAATTTGACCCTTAGAAGCAAAGAGGCCATCTCAGCTATTAAAAATATATCCCATACTTTTGGGAGTGAATAATCTGTTTGCAACACACCTTGCATTAGTGGGTGGGATGGGGTCTCTGTGGTCATTTCTGCCTCTCCTGCTGCTCACAATTCAGAAAGCCATGTTGGCTTCAATGACCGTTAGACATTGCCTGTGCTTTTTTGTTGCCCAGAGTTGTCTCACTTTCTTACAAAAAGCCTGGGGCTTTTATTTTAAAGGCCAACACTTTGATGTCCAACTGTTGCAGTTCAGCACACTTGGTTAAAGTAAAGCAACTGTTGTTTAATTCAACAAATTTGATTAAAGCAAAGCACATTTGTCTAGAAACATGGTTGCCTGTAGATGACCTTATTATGGCCCCTGCTTGATGAATTCCTTTAGACATCTAATGGCTTTCTTGGAAATTCTCAGCACGTGAAGAACTATTTTTACATCATCATCTGTTGTCTCACAAGCTTCGGAGTTGGTATCTTAGCCCCAAATTTGAAGGAGACTCAGAAAGACAACAAACGAAACTTGGTTCCAAGCTCGGAATGGTCCCTGCTGACAGCAGATTTGGAGGTTTTCAGAATGAGATTTTGATAACTGAGGTCACCAGGGATGGGCTTTGGATTCTCCTGCATTAAATGAGAGATGCACCCTACCAACTAGCCACAGCTTTTCTCCAAGAGAAAAGGTATTACTTGAGGCTCCAGATCATCAGGCTCCTTCTGAGCAGCTGACTTGATTTCAAATAATATGATACTTGGGTTGACAAAAGCAGTTGAATGGTTGCTAGGCGACTGACTAGGCCATTGCCTCTAATATGTGTAGGGTCAATAATGCTGGTTACCTGAGTACTGGGGCTGTGAGATGTGACCACTTAATATACATATGACCACCTCCATCTATTTCCCTCTTTCCCAGAGTGTGTGTCAGCTGGACGGAGGGAAATCCTGGACCATGGGCTGCCCTTGAGGGGTAGCAATTACCGAGGTGTGCATGGTAGGGGAAGGAGAGTCCCCTGGAGCTCTGGTTTTACCTTTCATCTCCTCAACCCCACTCCCACCCCTCTGATTTGACCTGTCACTGAACCTGATGAACTTAATACTCCAGGGTGTGCTATTATCTCAAGTATGTATCATCAACTGGTTCTCCATTGGTGCAGAGAATATGGAACTAGAAACCACAGACTCAAATTTATTTCAACATTATGTGTCATCAGTGTTCGGTGGCTGCCTGTTTCAGGCAAATGTCCTTAATACACTGACATTTTCAACTGGCTTAACAACAACTCTGCTGCTATCATCAGTTCAGTTCAACAACGGGAGTCATTTCCAAGGTAGCTGGGTCTGGAAAACTGCCATCGCCTTTGAAGATGTGTGGAATTAGCTAGGGCATGGTTCCCAGGCCCATGCTGGAGGTCTCCCTTGGGAATTATTCCTGTACCACATCATCTGTACAAATAAGCAAGTTTTACAGTGGAGGGGGAAGCTGTCAGATATCAGCTGGAGTCAGGAAGGAACCAGAAAGATAGAGAAGAGAGAGGAAGAGAGACGGATCTTTCCCCAGCACAGCAGATGTACTTTTGATGGGATTTTAGTCCAGTCTGGAAGGGTCTTTGAGTTGAATATTGCTTGGGTTTTATAAATTAACTTCTTATTTTAGAAAAAAACAGCAGAGCATCTGAAGCTGAGCCAGATAATAAATGAGGAATGTTGTCGTTGTTTTCATTTTTCTAATTTAGCAGAACAGCTTCACTCTTACCTCTGCCGTCTTCCAGTGGTGCTGCTGGAGGCTGAGAACCCCTCCAAAGAGTCCCAATGAGACATCTCAGGCCTTTCAGCCAAGCTCTCTCTCTCTCTCTCTCTGTGTGTGTGGTTTTCTTGCATAAATGTTTGGCTTCTAATCTTCAGGATCTGGAATGAAAGAAAAGAAAATGGATGGGCAGCGAGAGCTTTGTCATTTAAAGTGAGACCACTTGGGGATGAGATTCTCACAGAGTTCTGGATGGAAATATCGAGGATGGTTGATTGATATAAAACATTAAAAATAACCTCTGGGTCTTGGGGCTATTGTGCCACTGAAATGTCATAAGAAAAATAACTGCGAAATAGAGGGTGGGTTTGACTGAAGTGTTGTGCTTTTGAAGCAAAATCCCAGTTCACCGAGTCTGAATTGAATTCAGCTCCGATTTTAGTCTCCTGCACACACTTCCACGGCAGTTAATTTACTTTATTCCCAGGGCCACAGGATGTACTTATTTTTCATGAAGTTGATTCCCAGTGTACAAATCTGCCACTCCACATTCTCTCCTGAATTTTTGCAGAATATAGAAGATATCTGCAGACCCCTCTCGTGTGGATATAATTTGTTTGAACCTCTTCCCTCTGGATGGCCCTCCAGGGTACTGCACACCAAAACAAGCAGACACAGGGACAGTTTTTCCCCGGTGCCATCACTCAGCTGAATACTTGACTCACGCTGTATGACAGGGCACAAAGTGCAAAGAAGTCCAAATTAACCCGGAAGAATTGTCTAAGGTGTGTACCTACTTATCAATAGATCGTGGTCCAATTCTAAACTTTACTATATCCCTTTTCTATTCACGGCGTACTTCGGATGCCCACTTTACTGCTGCACGCCTAACTTCACTGTCTATGTTATTAGTTTGTTTACTGCTGTCTTGCAAGTACACTGGGAGCTGCTGTACCAGAGTCAAATTCCTTGCGGGTCTAACTGTGCCTGGCCAAGAATGTATTTGAATCTGAGGACGGTGTGAAGATGGCCACAAAGACTTTGCCTTGTTGTTCAGTCACAAGAGGCTGGTACAGACGGCTCTGGAACCTGTTTCTCTGCTATTGCTGGGTAACGACAAGAGAAAGTTAACCAATATGCTTGACTTGTATTTTATACAGCACTTTCAAGAAAACTTACTTGGGTGCACATTAGCCTTTCTTCCTCCCCTCCCCTCCATCCATCCATCCATCCTTCTCCCTCTCCTCTTCTGCTTAGCCACCCTTCAAAAGAGGTCCTGTCTCTGGCCGGCGACTCAACTGGCTTCTCCCCACTCCAAACTTGTCTCTTCCCCCCTTCTCTTCCCCCCATTGCTCTCCTGACCTTTACCACCTGGGGCAGGTTAAATTGCCTCGGGAGGGCTGGGCGGGCTTCCTCCTCCTTTTTCCGACAAAGCCTCTCCCTAGACCTCCGAGGACCCTCCTCCTGCTTGCTCTTCTGCCCGTTCCACCCACCGGCCGTCTTCGCTGGGCGGAGCACCGAGGGGCCGGCGGCGTCCAGCTCAAGCCAAGAGCCCAGTGGAGCCACGAGGACCACAAAGGGCCGGTGCTTCGGCTGCTAATTGCTGCCAAGGGGGACGAGGGCAAAGAACAGCCACCTGCCAATTTAAAACTCTACCTGAGTTGCTATAGCAACCAGCTTCTTTGCACAGAAGCCAAACAGGAGCCCTGCTGGGATTTGCTCGGTGGGGCTCACGACCTGCCCCCCACAAGCCTTTTGTTAGTGACTTATTAGCCATTTGTTGACCTTTCCCCACGGCTGGTGATCCTGCCCCACAACTTGTGTTTGATTCTGGAATAAAGTGGGATTTTTGGTTTTATGCTCAGATTTTCAAAAGCCGCACACTCTTGCCCCTGCCTGCATTCGGGGGGCAGAAAGGAGCAACCTAGGCAGTCAGTGCTGACTCCCCAACCTGGCCCACTTCCCCATTGCTGGGATGAGCAAAGATCTGGTGTTACTCTCACACCTTAATGGGAAAAGGGGAGGTGCACCAACTTGTCCTTCGTCCCGGGAGGCAGCAAAGCTTCTTGGGCCCTCCAGCTGTGATGTGCAGATCATTAACAGATGTTAGAATTCCCTGCAGGTGCACGGCTCCTGTTCATCCCACCCCTTTTTAGTCTAAACACAGAGGTCTTCAATCCTCTCAGGGGAGTCAACAAACATTTGGGTAACCTAAGAAGTTGCAGTGCGGTAGAGAAGGAGGATGGGAAGGGGAGAGACAAAGAAGATTGCCCACGTATGGCTTCTTTAAATGCTAAGCATAATTTCAGTCAACTGGGATTTCAAGGGAGAAATGTTGTATCTTACTCAACCTTGCTAAAAACCTAATGTGACCAGAGAGCACATGTGGAGGACACACCAACTTGAAGAACTTCAAAAGAAATTGCTCCTGTGTCATCTGATGGCTTTAATGCTGAACAAGACCTGATGTCCACCAGTCTCCCTTTGGCTCTGCAGATTGATGTTGTCCAGTACAGAAACAAGTATTTTGGAGGTTTCCGATTGTGATCTCCACCCTCTCCATCCCATCTCTACTTCACCAGCTGTGATCTGGCAGGAAATTAAAAATGAAGCATCCTCAATCTGTTCAGGAAGAGAGCTCTAATCCTTCCCATTCTTTAACAGCTTCACATTTTTTGGAGGAGGAACTTATAATTGAGGAGAACCTCATTATGCCTCTCATTCCCCAAGAGGTTCTTATGAGGTGGTTGTGTAAAAGACAGGATTTGTTACAGTGGAGCCATGTTAGAAAAACAGCCTAGAAGGTAGAAGGGAATGGGCTATCTCCTTTCTTTCTAATTCTTTCTCTCTCACATACAAATGGGGACCAATTTCGCCATCTTGGTTCTTGTTTTTTAGAAAGGTGGGGTGAAATGCATGTGCAAAAACCTGAAACTGCAAGGAAACATCCATTAAGGTCAAAGAAATATACTGTGTGCAATAGCTCTCTTCCAGTCTGAAAGGGTTTTGAGTAGGTTCCCCCTCCTCTTTTGGTGTTTGGTATTATTATTTTTAAAGTCAGTCTAATCAAAGGGTGAATTGGCCACAATCACGACTTCAGCTAACCTTCAGCTGGAGATGATTAATATGCATAGAGTTCATTAGGGGAGTTTAGTTTTTATTTTTGGAAATGAGAACCTGATAAACGGAGCCAAGAAGGAAGTCCTGAAGAAGAAGGCTAGAGGAAGATAACAGATTCCCAGCAGATCAGCAGCTTAATCCACAAGCCTGCTCATCGTTCGACGGCAGGCAGCTGAGTCCACTTGATGTTCAAATCCCTACAGGGATGAGTTCGCTACTAATATGCCTACTGTAAAAGGTCGGCTAAGCTGCTATCATGATAACAACAGAACTGAGCTTTGGAGGAAGGGCTCAGGGTAGCATCGCTCGTGGGAAGTTAAGGAAGGACGTTCAGATCTGAGGAATTGCTCTGTCAGCTCAGGAAAGTCCAATCTTCTTTGCCCTGTCCAGAATGTCCTCCCAAGGTTTTGGCCAGCTGTTCTTCTGGAGACACAACTGTCAGGTGAAAAGGATCGGTTCCAGATTGTGAAGTTCAAGTTTACAGATTTATTGGTCCTACAAGAGTACAGGAATTTGCCCAACTGACTGTTAAACACCTGCACAGCTGAGATAAGGTTCAACTACCCTCGGGGGGGGGTTCTGATGTTCGAAGAAGCAAAGAGATTCCAAGCTGATCCCACGCTTCACACTCCTCCCCCTGGCTCAGCCCCTCCTTCTCCCACACATCTGCATGATTCTCCTCAGCTGGTTTAGGTCAGCCTCCCAGTCTGGCTTTGTGGTTTTAATGATTAACCCCAATACTATGGCCCTTTCACATGAGTTCTCCATCCTGATTCCCATTGATAGCTTGGGAGATACTTGAGAAGAAACTAAAGCAGGCCTTTTGACAAGCTTTGGAGAGCTTTCAGGATGAAAGGTGGAGCTGGGAATGGGAAAATGTTATAAAAATACCAGCCATTCCCCAGCGGGGATGCTGGTATTTAAAAGCAGAGCATTGAATTAAACATCACCCCTTTCCCCCAAGACACCCTTCCCACATTTTCCAAAGGTCAGCTCCACCAGCCACCTCCCCTTCCAGATTTACTGGTGGCTGCTATTGCTACTATCACTGCCATAGCTCATTATTTTCCCCTCTCTTTTCTCTTTCTGTCTATCTTGGTATCTCCCTTTCCTCCAGATCAAAGAAAGAAGAGAAGAGAAAAATAAAAGATACCCGATTAGTGATGAAGTTTGAGCTGACTTGGTATCTTTTCCCCCTTCTCTCTTAAATATTAAGCAGAGTTCAGAGCATCCGTAGAGTTGTGGACATCGGCTTTCTCAGAGAGATGACTAAGTGTGTATATGCATGCGTGTGTGTGTCTGCACACAACTACTTTGTAAAAAGAAATGGGTCTTTTCAGGAAAATGAAGAGAAATATTCTGGAAAGAGATGGTTATGTACAGGGTCCTACAGAATCTTCTCACCTCTTGCTCCCCTTGTCCTTCTCTGGGGATTAGACCAAGACCTCCTGTTGAAGAGGGATATTGACAGCCAGAAGGAATAGCCAACTGTTTGGAATTACTGGAGCTTCAGTATTAAAAGGAAAAAAGATCTGGGCATAATGGTAAACTCTGCAGCTTAGAGAACATTTTAGGGGAAAGCTATGGACATCCAGGGAATTTATTACACAGGGAGTCCCTCCTTGAGGGAGATGGGTGGTTTAAGATTTTGAAAAATAAATAAAGGAAGACAACACAGATTTCTAGAGTTAAATTGCTGCAGTGCTCAAAATATTGGACTAAAATGGGGAAACCTCAGTTCAAATCAGTCCTTGGAATCTCACTTGAGTGACTTGGGGTCAGTTGCTCTCTTTTAGTCCAACCAACTCAAACTTATTCTTGTGGGGAAAAGATAGAATGTAATGTACACTGCCCTGAGTTCCTGGAAGAAAAATGGATGTGAATTGGGTGGGGGGGGGTGGATGGATGGATGGGTGAACAGATGAATGCACCAAGCTGAAAAAGCAGCTTTCCAATTCTTGCCATATAACAGAAAGGATTTTTTTATTTTTTAAATTTATACCCCACCCAATTCGCAGCAGCAACTCTGTGCAGTTATTTCCAGACATCATTTTGCTTTGGAATAAGGAAGTCAAATGTCTTTAAGTCCCTCTTCTGAAGACTTCTTGGACAGACTCTTGAAGTTTCCTTGGCAATGTTGCAAAAATGATTTATCAGAGACTTTTTCCAAGATATTTTTAATTTCAGTTTAGTTAGTAACTCTGGTCCTTGATCACAGTCCTAACCAGGGTGACCACTTAGCTTCCAAAACCAGCTGAGATCAGCTCAGTATTGATTCTCAAAAAACAAAAACAAAAAAAATGGGGGAGGGATAAGATCATGTTATCTGTCTCTCTCCTTTCTAAAGTGTCCCTTGTGAATTATGATTACCACATGAAGGTCTGAATCCTTGGATGCTGCTGAATTCTGCCCTTGTTCAGAAAAACATTCTTGGGAATAATAGATGCCAGCTTTGTTTTATTTCCTGAGCTGTTGGACGGAACTGGCAGAGCTCTTGGTTCCAGTCTCACAGCAGCCATTCATAAGTGACAAGAGGGAGGACTCCTGGTTGTTTTTCTTGCCATTCATGATGCCTCCCTGAGGTCAATCTAGATTGGCCAAGACCTCCAGGCTCTCCTGTACTGTGGCCTGATCTCTTTACCAAAGCAATGAAGAGAAAAACATGGCTTAGGACCAAAACATGCAGAAGGAATTTGGAAGCACCACAGCGATACCTCTCTAATTCACAAGATAGAAGAGGGGGAGCAGGTGCAGCACAATCAGGCTTGTAAGATTCTGTTGTCATAGCCAATAAAAGCAGTTCTAGCTTTGCTGTGGAGTTGATTTCTTGGTCTGGTCTACATAGGAGGGCTTACATGTACTGATGTGAGCGGTATAATGAGATCATAGAAATGGCTAAGCCTTTTGGACTTCCGGTGGTTGGTATCCTCAGAATCTGCAGGATTCTGCATGACTGATTCCACCTTACCTCCCTCTTTCTCCAGCATGCCAGTGAGTCAACAATAGTTTCATTTAGCTGTTCTCGAGATGAGCTTGAAAAACCAATCCAGTGTGCAAGCTTTGATGGAGTGCAAAAGCTTGTTCCCTGCAGCCTTATTTTTGGCACCCTGGTGCCACCAAGCCATTCTCCATGACCAAGCACAGGCATGATGTTTTTAAATGTCTCAACCCCATTATCTAAAGGGCAAATTAAAATGAGGATTCCCATATAGTTTTCTGAAAAGAGGAATTTAACTTGAATCCTGTATTAACTTGTCATCTCCCCCTGCCCAATATTCCCCCCAAATATGATTGGGAGACACTTAACAAAAATAGGCTATTTTTCTATTGATTCTGGAAATGTATTCATCCATTCAGAATAAGCTGCATTTGTTTTTTCACGTCTCAGCAATGAGTCTCCTATAGCATGATAAATTTACTTTTTGTATCTGTCACATTTTAACCCTTTTGTGGGTTGAACTCCATCAACTCATCTTAAGAGAATAGCCCAGGAATAAAACTGCTAATATGGAAATTTTTAAAATTTCTTTTTAAAAAAGTATTTGTTAAACTAGGGGAAACGTGTCTTTATTAAATAGTATGGTAAGTGAAAAAGAAAAATTGTTTATAGTAATTGAAATGAACTAAATGGAAAACCAAAAACTTAATTAAATAGGAAAAATATCTGTCTTGATCAGGAGGTATACATACTTTTTATTCTTTTGTAGAAGAGGGTGGAGAAGGTATCTACAGACCCCTCTCACCACGGACATAATTTGTTTGAATCTCTTCCCCGTGGATGGCGCTCTGGGGTATACAACACAACCAGACACAGGGCAGCTTGTTCCTCTGTGCCATCACTCAGCTGAATGCTTGACTCAGCTGTGGGACAGGACACAAAGCGCAAAGAACTCTAAATTAACCCAAAAGTACTGTCTAGGGTGTATACATACTTACCAATAGATCGTGGTTCTAATTCTACCCTTCACTACATTCTTTTTCTATCGGCTGCATACTTGGAAGTACACTTTACTGCTGAATGCATACTTTTGTTTATTGTTTATGTTATTATTTTATGTACCACTGTCTTGCAGTACTGAGAACTGCTGTACTGGAGTCAAATTCCTTGTGTGTCTAACCATGCTTGGCCAATAAAAAAATCTGAATAAAGAATCTGGATCTGAAAAGAACCTGGCTTTGATATGTTCCTCTTGCTGTGGAACAAACCAGGACTACACAACCCACTCTGCAATGAGTGAAACACACTTGCATGGGCAATGTGAAATAGTGACAGAATTGAAGATGTATTTAAAAAATGGATTGAAGTATGATTGAATAGCAGGATTCTGTGCCCAATTCCTCATAGAAGGGATGGAAAAATAACTTGTAGAATGACATTTCCCGTTAGGTTTTTCACACTCTGATGATAAATGGGGTATTTTGAAACGTCTTCAATGCTTCCAGCTTCCTAAAATATGAGGGCTGCTAGTAGATAATTTTTGCAAAGGAGGAAAAATTGAACAGCCTTTTTCTCACTTGCTTTTCTGGATACTGTTTCTCTTTTGCAGAGTAGATGATGCTGTGCTCTTCTTATAGCAAATTGGATAGATCAAAAGTGGTGGATTTTCAAAGAACTGTAGAAGTATATGTTTGTCCTGAAAAGCAACTCCTCTGTTAATAAAAAAAAAAACCTAAACAACTTTCTGGGCAGCTTCCTTTCTTGTGTTAATGGGGCACCTGTATCGCTGCAGTTTTCCCCAGTGCTGGATGAATCTCCTCCTTCGATGTTTTCATCCCAGTATGTTAAGCCAACACCCACGTGAGAGTTCATTCAAACAAAGATGGAGAAGTAGAACTCAGTTAAAACACCCAATTCCTCTGGCAGTAGGAGAGCCTTCAAGGCTGCTGCAACATTGTCCAGGAAGGGCTCGGCTGGAGCCAATCCTGCACTCATCAGCTCTGTCTGACAGGAAGCCCCCAGGTGTGTGTCACACCACAGTGCCATCAGGTTTTCCATCAGCACCATGCCACCCATGGGTCACTCCTCGCACAATAACAACTGAAGGATGATGGAAAGGTACTCTCTGACGCCCCCAGGTTTCTCCTGTCCCCGACTGTCTGTATTCCTGTCTCCTAAGTCATAATTTTGGACAGCTTCCACCGAGGATTTGCACGTCAACTGCTGCTGGTTTTCTTTGTTTCAAACAACGTGCTTTATCATCTTTCCAGGTATTCTTCTTTTGGAGAGCTTCTGGTAAAAAAGATGCGAAAAGGATAGTACTGCCACACATCAAACACAACCAACAGATTGTTACAACACACAGTATCACGAACAGACTAAAGCCTTCCAAAACATCTTAAGTAAAACAAAAGATCCAGGAGCCCCAAAAGCAAAAAACCAGGAGTCACCTGCAACAAACGTGCAAAGATACGGCCGCACCGCGTAGGCCAGACAAGCAGGAGACCGGCCGAGCACGGCCATAAACGCCAGCTGGCAGTCGGGAGACACGACGGAGACTCCTTAATTTCACAACACGGACAGATTCAGCCATAGTTTCCACTGGAGAAATGTAAGCATCCTAACCCAGGCTTAGTCCAAAAAATGCTCGGAAATTCCTGGGAGCTCAGCATTCAGACAACTCAGCCGTCGACAGACCCACAGAGATAAATCACACTGACCCACCATGCAACAGAGACAGTAAAAAAGCTAAGAAGGAAACAAAAAGACCAGGATGCATTCTCTTTAGCAGTCTGTACCCAGATAAGCAGGGACTGAGCAGACAAACAATCGAGCAGAAATTAATATTCTAATCAAGGCATTACCAAGCAACACATCCCCAGCAACGCTGGCAGGGCAAGGTATGGTAGATGAACAGGGACCAAAACCTGCACCCACTAGCACTGATGATGTTACCTCGTCGAGTAATGAAATGTCCGCAACCAAGCAAGCAAGCAAGCACAAAAAGCACCTCGGACTCCACAAAAGAAATCTGGTCAGCAGGGTTTTGCAGGAGATATAATCTGGCTTATGCAGTATATGGAAGGAGGCTACCTTGATCTTTAGCAAGAGGCACATTCAAGTTGATTAGAGGAGGGATTGTTATTAGCAGTATTATTGTTGTTTGTTGTACTTTCGATCCATCCAATGAGTGAAATTCTCTGGGTGGTCACTTTTCTCTGCGCCTGTTTAAAGAATGACCAAAATGGTGGGGAGTTAAGCACCCCCGTCCCCACTGAAACGCCAAAGCCAGTACGGGTGGGATTTCCTTCAAACACATTTTTGAATTCTGTCTTTTGAGGGGCTTCTGTCACTTAGCAGCTGAGGTCTGATCTAGCAGAAGCTGGTGAATTGGAGAATGCCTGCCCTGGAGAAGCCCCCGACTTCCACCCTGCCAGCAGCTCATGGGACATCGCAGCGCTCCCTTTGCTCCACAGAGAAAGATCCTCAAGCATCTTCCTTGTAACCCCCAGCATAGAGGCAAACATGTGGTTTATCTTTATCACATTTATATGAAACAAATCTTTATTACCATTATTTATTAAAGACATTAATTTAGCATCTTTATAAATTTAAATTTATCCCCTGCTGGTCATGGCCAACTCTAGGGGGAAGTGCTCATCTCTGATTCATAGCCAAAGAGCCAGTGTGTCCAAAGACACTTCCGTGGTCATGTGGCGGGCGTGACTATATGCCAAGGAGCGTGGAAGGTGGTTATCTACTTGCATTTTTGCATGCTTTCGAACTGCTAGGGTGGCAGAAGCTATACAGACAACGGGAGCTCACCCCGTTACGCGGTGGCTCTTGGGTCTTGAACTTGAGGCACCAACTTTCCGGCCGACAAGCCCGGCATCTTAACTGCTTGGCCACCATGGGGCCCCATATTGATCTCATTATGTCTCAAAAAGATGGGCATGTCAGAGAACTCTTCTGTTCACCTTCTCTTCTCCTTGTGTGACAAACTAAGCATTGAAATAGCCACTGCTGTTTTTTGTGTTTTTTTGCTTTGACAGACTTCCCCTGTCCAGCACTGAGGCTCCCATCAAAGCCAACCAGATGCCTCCAGAGCTTCATCCAAGGCAGGAGAATCAACTTCTCCCTCATTTGTGCTCCTGGGCAATTGGTCATCTGAACCATGGGTCTTGAACACATCAGAAAAATTCAGTCTGTTACTACTGCTTGAGACTGCTGTAAAGAACATTCTGGGACCCAAATTGTGCAATGGACAAACTGTGAATTTCCCCTATAATCAAGCTGGATAATCCACATGGGAGGACTACATGCTCACCTGCCAAACAAACCAGTTGCCTGATTAATGGCCTTTTCCATGTTCATCCACAAAGTTTATCAATTAGCCAGCCTTTTGCAGAGAAGATCCTTCCTGCTGGTCCACTAATTATCTCCCAGGGACAGGCTCTATGGCTCCCAGTCCTCCAGTGAGCATCTTCTGTGTTGGAAAGAAAAAGCTCTTTTGTGCTGAACAGGCCACTATGTTTTGCCCTTCGCTGCAGGCCACTTCAGACGCATAGACCATTTTGTCATCAGCTCTTCCTGGTGAAAAGGAGCAATCAGGATCTTAAACTTTAGGTGGATTTTCTCTGAAGTGTCCGGATTCATGACAATTCATTATCATCCCCGTCTCTCTGTGTGTGCCTATCGTCTCTATCAAGCCATTTCCTCTTCCCTTCCTCAAGCAACATGCACAATACATTCTCCCCGGGCAATAGTTGAGGAGGAGGAGGAGGGTCAGAAAACATGACCTCCCTTTGCTCCCTTGGCTCTCTGAAGCCATCGCCTGGGTTCCCGTAATGGATTCATAAGACGGGTGCTTATGTATTTATCTGTGCAAGAAGAGAAAGGGAGACAATCTACTAACCTGGAGTGGGAGAGACAGGGAGGGAAAGTGAGGAGGGGGATGAAGATCTGTGGTGATTAAATCCAGTTCTCTTCATATGAGCGACATTTAATACAACCAGCGTAATGATGACTCTGTGATCAGATAAAATATGGAGGGCTGAAAATGAAGGGGCTTGTATTTTTCCCTGATGTATCATAATGGTCACATTTTTCTTCTCCAATGGTTTTTTCTGAGATAAAGAACAAATTAAACTGATTTTGATTGCTACTTGGAAATACTTAAAATTGAAAAAGGCAGCAGGTGGGCCTGACTGGGAGGAATGATGGTTATTTTAGCATAACAGATGCATGCATAAAACATCACAGCGCCCCCCCCCCCACTTTTCAAAGAAAAAAGAAAAATCTTCCTTTCTTTCCAAAGGGCCAAAACCCTCACAGGCTTTGAATGTGCTGAAGATGGAGGAGGTCTGAGACAAGCTGGGGTTAATGGTGGGGGGCTGTCTGGAAACAGGGATGTTGCTTGCTTGCCAAATGTTTTGTGCAGGAAAATGCTGTCTCCTACAGTAGGCAGAGCAGCTGTGCTGAATGTGACGCTACCGTCTTCACCTCCGCTCTGTTGTCGAAGGAGGGGAGCCAGAAGAGGACACTTGAGGTCAAAGCCACCCAACCAGCTAGTCTCCCTTCGGTCCTGAGAGCCAGAAATGGGGCCATCAGCTTCCTGAGATGGAAAAGGCACAGAAATGGTTGTTC
>JANHZU010005907.1:1964-13367 GCA_032468055.1 Acrochordus granulatus | reverse complement strand
ATTCTCCCCTAACCAGGTCTGTCCTCCCTCCCTCCCTCCTCCCCTCCCCTCCCCACCGTCTCCTCCCTGCCTAATGTTGCTTTATGTAACTCTTGAATTCTCAGCAGAGTTTTGCAAACTGCAGCCAGTTTTCTTGGCTACAGCGGCAATTCCTCCCACCAATATCCTGTATTAATTGTAAAATACTGCAGAAATCCACTGATGCCCTTGAGCTACAATCATGTTTATTTCCATAATTCTTTGATAAAATATTTGTCTTTGCCCTGAATAATTTGCCAAAAAGAAAAAATAGCAAGGAGGGATTGGGGGGGAAGAGAAGGCAAAATTAGAAGAATCTATTATTCATACATGCTTTTCTTTCAAGCATCTCACATGAATGGCACACATACTTCTCCCCAGAATTCATTACAGCTTTCGTGAAATGTGCCACCATAGATACTTGCCTTTAAAAAAACAACAACCAAATTACATTTTAGCAATATTTGTATTTAAAAGAGGCACAAACCAATAGTTTTTTGGAACCCAGAGGATAAGAGGGGTTTCTTTGAAGACGATTAAATCCCAAGTTCCACTGTAAAGGAAGAAAAAGATTCATATCCTGGGATAAAAAATAGCTGGCAGAGAAGATCTGGTATGCTCTCCTTCTGCAGGGCTGATGCACATCTGAGCCACCCTCGGATGCTGCTTCTCCTTGGACCGTCCCCTCAGCCCATAAGCATCACTTGAGGGCCTATTTCCCACCTGCAATCACCCACCACGGCAGACCTTCCCATGGCTTGTTTGCAGTTACACACTCACAAGTCCAAGACAGGGCCTCCTAATGACCTTCATGTGTATAAGGGACTGTCTGTGAAAGGACCCTCCCTCTATCAAAGCAGACTCATCCCTGGATTGGGCAAGGGAGGGAAGGGAAGGGAAGGGAAGAGAAGGGAAGGGAAGGGAAGGGAAGGGCCAAGTCACCATGGACAGTATTAAGAAGGCACAAGATGAGCCTGTTTTAGACCACCTTGTACTTCAAGAAGGTACAAAATCTTGCTTGAGCTGATGTTTGGAAAATCAAAATTAAGCTTGGAATAAAGTTTATTTCAAGGAGGTGATCAGTCTAGGAGGAAGGGTTAAGAAATGTGTGTTTTGTTGTATTTTTACTCTGGCTGTGTGTGTATTTATTTATTTATTCAAAATATATTATGCTTTGCCACTCTGACAAGTGTCCTCTTTCTGTGTGATCACCTCTGTAATGTCCAGGCTGCCCCACCACCCAAAATTCAAGATAGCCTCTTCAACACCTCCCCTCCCCCTAACAAAAGTGGTGTTTTAAATGAAGCATGGTTGAAAAACAGTGGTTCCTTTATCAAATATGTAAGGGTTTTATTTTTAAGAGAAATGCTCTTGAAATCCAATGGAGGGCTTTGCTCCATTTCACTAGGTTTCCTCTAGGGATGCTCAACCCACCTCCCTGCCTCCTCCTGAGAGTTTCCTGAAATGGTTTTGCTATCATGGCCCAAAGGGCACCGCAGTGATTCTTCCTTGACCAGGTCAAGCTCTCCTTGTGCCACAAAGTGGGCACATTACTGCAGAAAATATCTGTTTTTCAAACACTTCAACTCTATTTCTAAAGAGATGAGGGAAATTTCAACACCCCCCACATCCATCCCTGTGTTTCATTAGACAAACAAATTCAGAATCCAGACAAGAATGGAGTCCACAGCTTTTACAAGTGAAAGATAAAATTAGCTGTTGAAAAGAGCTAATCCAATTCGATTAGTTGCTTTCAGACTCCAGTGCCTTTTCATTTGGCCTGCTCGATCTGGATCTTGATTAGATAAGCTTGAATTGGCCATGCGGTGGGGAGCGGAGGTGCTGAGAGGGAAGGCTGCAACCGTGAGTGCCATCCAAAGGAGCACAAGGCCCCCCAGACTCACCCTGCCTTCCCAACGTGGCTTGCTCTTGCTTTCCCTGCCAGGCCCTGCTGTTCCTGCCTTGAGATAATTTCATTTAGCCTTGGCACTCCTCGGCAATAGACTTAAGTAAACAAAGATCGTCACTTTAATTAGCCTATACATAAATAAAGGAGTGCTGGATTAGCTAAAAGTATGTGAGTATCAATCCCAGGTGTTGTTCTGAAGTCAGCCACCAGCATGTTTTTTTTCCTGCATGTCTACATTCATTTAGGAGAGGTATGATGGGTTTAATTGATTCAGGGCCTCCATTATTCCATTTTTTAAATTTGCCGTTGAATGAAAGATTTCTTTTATGAACAGAATAAAAGACAGCTATTTTAGAAGAGAGATTCCTATTTCTCTCGTAGCATGCAACAAGCATAGCAGGAATATGAGAGCATGTGGCACCTGTATTATGGACCCTGTGTTGGTTGCCTAGAGTTCAGATCCCCTAAACTAACTTTTTCTCAGACTGAAGAAGCTGCTTGGATAAGCAGCGAAATGTCTCGAACCAACCAGGAAAGAAGTCCAGTTGCCATGACTCAGCCTCCAGACAATTCTACCTGGGTGACTGATAATCTCCATTGACATGTTCCAGGTGAAATTTCAAGGGATGGTGTTAAGTATTCATGACTTGGGTCCATACAGAACAGACATCTTGGCCTACAGCATTGAGTTTTCCCACTGGAATTGGCCCAACCTCTGCCACAATGTTGGTGTAAGTAATGGATTGTTCCCTGTTTCTGGAGGTCAAGCTGGTTGATCTTAGAAGTGTTGATAGGTGACAGTGGTGGCTCTTGGAGTGGCCTCCTGCTTGAGATCTGACTAGCTCTCTTCTTGGAATTCTTCTGGAAGAAGCTGAAGACGCACATTCGAGTTGAGAAACCAGATTATTTGGGTTCATATATTTCATGCTTTTTATTGTAGTTTGTTGCTTTTGTTCTCAATGTATTTTTATCTTATTTGTAAGCTGCTGAGAGTCCGAGTAAATTAAAGCAGGTAGAGAACAAACAAGAAAACAAACAAATGCATTAAAAAGCAATAAAAGATAGCACTTACTCATTAAACAAAAATAGTCTTTTCTCTACTAAGTGCCCATCAGTGGTAGTCTTGGGCACAGCCCATGGTTTAAGAAATAGGCATGACTATTCTGTATATTTGCTTGATGTTAAAATATTTAACAAAATGCAAATAAATAATACAGCCACTTTATTAACAATATAGAAAAATGGATGTTAAGATCTTAGGCTCCATGAAAGATGATGTTCAGGTTTCCTTGTCAGTTACTAATAATTACATGTGAAAGACTCAGGGATAGCATATCTTGAGGACACTCCTCCAGCCCAAAAAGGAAGGTGAAGGGGTAGCTCAGAAAGGATTTTATCTACTCAATAATAACCTAACTTGGGCAAAATACATTTCCCCTGACAGTTTATACCCATCAAACTACTGATATACTGATAGAAGCATATCTTAGTTACAGCTCTCCACCCTCCTCTAACACATGATAATGATGTGACTCAGTTCATGAACAGGTCAAATGAATAATGGTCATAATTAATGTGATTAAAATGTAAGAATAAATCTTTTCCTCTTTCCAGATGAAGAGTTGTTGACCCAAAGAACTTCACTTCATTCCTGCCAGTCTGTTAGGAGAAACAGGAAGCACAAAAGCTCAGGTAAACTTTAAGGATCTGTGTTGATAGAAAAGATGACCAGAGAATAAATAACATCAAAATAAAATGTGAAATAAAATTTGAGAATTGTTTTTGCAGCTAAATTGGAGGAAAATATGCATCCTGATACAATCTATATAAAAATAGAAGCTTCATCCACCCAAACCCAGTCAGGTAGAATTTAAACAGACTCCCAAGCGCAGCCAGAATGCCCTCAGGATGTGAGCCCAGTCACAAGAGCACATGGGACTTGATTCCAGAGGGCAAAGTCTTCAATCCTAGACAGCACCAATCCTGGCAGCACCACAGAAGAAAAGGCACCCAGCCTGCGACCAGCTCAGCACAAAGCAAGAGCGCACTGCTGCTATCACACATGTAGTCATAGCCCTGAACTCAGAAATTCTGCTTTGGACCTTAAAGGATATGGCCAGTTGAGTCAGGCTTGTAGGAAGACTTGCCTTAAGCTCAAAAGTGGCCTAAGATGTAAATGCTGGCTAGTTGATGTTGCATTTGTAAATTTTATTTTTGAACATCAGCAATAAATTCATTATTTCTTTAGCCTTTTCGGACAAAAGGTTTACTCAGAAGGAGGCTAAGACCCCTGAGCAACCAGCTAAGCCAGGCATGCCCAACCTTGGCGACTTTAAGATGTGTGGATTTCTACTTCCAAAATTCCTCAGCTGGCTGAGGAATTCTGAGAGTTGAAGTCCACACATCTTCAAGTCGCCAAGGCTGGACACCCCTGAGTTAAGCCTTAAGCAGAATGGAATGGCCTGCACAAAGCCTTGAAAACTCTAGAGTCTTCCAAACATTGACTAGAAATTGTAATATGTAATATTATACAAGGGGAATTCATTTCCCTTTAACATTTAAATACAGAGAGGGATCATATGGATAGTTTAATTTCAGTGCAAACATGTAGCTTTTATCTTGCTTTTCTTGGATGAAATCCCTGGACGCTACTTCAAGGATACTCAAAAACTTATTTTCATCCAAAAACAGATTGTGTGCTCTCACTGTAAAGCATAATCTGGATGGGGCTGTATCGGCTGAAATGCCAGCACTCCCGTTGCAACAGACCAATGTTTATTCTAAAAAGGAATTTTTAGACTTCTTAAGAAAGGGCTTCAAATCTCCAATTAGTTGCAAGATCAGTGGGAGATGTACTGAGAGGTCAAAGCTTTTAAGTGTCCAGGTGTCCATCTTCAGTCTTCTACCTGCTGCTCTAACCAAGAGAACGTAAGAGCTCGAAGGCCATTCCTAGCAAGTATTAAATACACAAGCCAACAGGGTAACAAGGATGGCTCAGGAGCAATTAACTGATGTGAAGCACAGAGTCTGAGACTATTTGGTGCTCAGTTCTGCAGCTATAAAGATGCCTCAGACTCAGTAACGCCTGTGGGCTCGGATCTGCCTGGTTTTGATCCAGTACCTTCATCATTAGACCACACTGGCTCACAAGCCCTCCTTGACCTGTGGATTCACAATCAGTTCTTTGTACATAACTGAGTTATGACTGGTTTTAGATTCCAAGTGCCATTTGGATGCTTTGACTGATCCAAAAAACCACTCTGATGTGGTCCACTGACGGTGATCTTCTGCTCTGCAAACTATCTCAGAAATCTCACCAAATTCAGAGGAGGACAAATTCCGATTAATAAAATATGCAAGCAAAGTTGGCTAAAACTCAAAGAATGCATCTGCTGCTCGGGCTATATATGGTTTGCAACATACTACTTCGTACTACAAGCACTGCTGCTAAGAATAATAATGGTCTGCATTGCTACATGATGAAGCCTCCCACAAATTTTTTTTTAAATTTGCATTTTTAAAAAATTTAAACAAGCAGCTCCGTATTTGTCACAAACAGCAGGGGAGGTGGGGGAGGGCTATGGGGCTCACATTGAGATCGATCTTTTGGAATTCCACCAGAAAAGAGATCCCTCTGCCAGTCAATGTGACCTACTGGGGAAAATAAGAACTCTGTTCCTCTTACACCCCCTTGGCCCATGCTTCTGTTCCTTCAAACACACACAGCCCTGATTCCTTCCTTGATGAATTAATATTTCTCTGACTGAGGGCGGTGGAGACAGCTTTGCCTCTTTTCTGTCCACTTTGGTTTGCATATAAATTAGTGTTATGATATGCATTAATTAGCATGTATCCTCCTGTACACAAGGAAGATGAATAGATAGATAGGTATGCTCAAGATGACTCAAAAATAGCTTCCTCGTCCAAAAAAATTACTTATTGAAGAAGTTTCCATAAATGTGATACACAGGGAGAATGGAGTTCAATCATAATTTAAAAAAAAGAGAGAGAAGAGATGGAAAATAGTCTGTCCTATCCACTCACGTGGGAAGACTGCCACACGGTCTTTCTGGTTGCATGGAATATGCAGGAGCCCCCAGGCCTTGCAGGGCTGGGAAGGAGGTTTTGCCGAGTCCCTTACTTGAGCCTCTGAAAGTTAAAGGGACTTGGCTAAATCCAAACTAACCCTTGTTCTTTCTGTACGAGACAGCTGATTCTGGGTTGTCAGGCTGGGGCTCTCCGTTGATGGCCGCATCTGCGCTACGAAGCAGAGCTGTTCACACAGGGTCCCTGGATCAGTAGCAGAATGACTCCTTATGACAGACCAATCCCCAGGCTCCTGTCTCCAGAGCAGGATTGATCTGCAACATCTGGCTAAATAAAACCTATTCCCAGCAATATACAGGAAGCAGGAAAATCCAGGTGTGTGGATTCTTTTTTAAAGTGCTCCGCCAAGGAACTTTACCGTGTCACCCGGCTGTGCTAATGCTGCAGAGGTCTGCCGTTTCATGCCTTGGTTGGAAGAGTTTACCTTTAGAGACTATGCTGCCTTGATGGCCTTTGAAGCCAAGTAAGAAAAGGCTCACAGGAATGGTTTTCCGCTGGAGTTTGAGGGTATCTGGGGGATTTGGGGAGCTGGACAGGACTTTCTGGCCCGGAAGATCAGAAGTGAAGGGTGAGCTTCACGAGCTCATTTCATCTCCTCGTTGGCCAAGCAGTGCACTTCCAAGGGCAATTTGACCCCTCACTCTGGGCCCATCAGCCATTCTCGGCCCCCACCCCAGGTAGGCTGCGCACGCAACAGTGTCCTGATGGGCAAGAGTCCCTACAGCATCAGTGCCAAGGATCTTGGCTTGGGCAAGAAAGTGTAGAAACAGCTGTGATGTAGAAACAGAAAAGACCTTTTGAAATTCCCATGAAATGGGGGGGCTGTTCCACCTCCTTTATTTATAGCTGATGAATCTTGACCTTTATGTGAAGCTTTGGGAAATGGCAACTTTATTTCGGCTTCCACTGCTGACTCCCCTCTCTTCCATAGGTTCCCCCCGCAGGGTGAAGCAGTTCACAAAGGATATTATGGTGACAGCAAGTGGGGGGAGGAAAGGGAGGTAGTCAGAGAGGTTGAACCGCCTGCGGGTGATGTACACGGACCTGGACCCATTTCAGAAACGCATAAAGTAATGCCGAAAAGGTATTTTTCAGCCAACGTGCTGACGCAGCTCCCTTTTTGTTTCTTATCTGAAAATGATGCATGAATTATCTCCAGTGCAAGCCTGAGATTCATATTATGGACTGCCTCCTTCAATGTTTTATTTGGGCTGTAAAGTGGCACCTTATTATTTCTTCCTTCTGGGCTGCTTTTAATGAAACTATGATTTGGAAGGGAAAGATTTATTGCATTTGGAGCCAGGTATCCATGTCTTGACGCTGGAGAGGGGGAACGGGGGGAGGCTGCAAAGGGGAAAGCCAGAGAGAGAACATGCAGGGCAGGTTCCTCTGAGGGGTCCGATCCATCCTGTCTGTTTGGAAGGAACCCCAAATATTCCTGAGCCTTGCCAATCTCAAGACAAAGAGACGGTTTTGAGAGAAGTTGTGCACTTTCCCCTTCTTGCTGTCACCCCTAATTAATAAAACCGCCTTAACCATGGTAGATCCTCTTCCAATGACCTGTGGTGAGCGTGTCTATTTTTGCATCAGAAGCACATTAAAAATAAAAAATGAAAGCCAGACGGGACCTCCTGCCCAGGTTTTTCAATTGGCCACGACATGATTTGCAACCCTCCTAATAAAGAGCATTTGCATTCAGTCACCACTCTGATTCTGGGAGTTCAGAGGGGCAGGGTGCCAGGCAGAGCAGTGGAAAGGAGAACGCGTCTTGCCCAAATGCCCGCATCTCACCTGCAACCATCAACAGTTCCACATCAGGAAACTGACAGCAAAAGGCAGAGGTACACTTTGAGGTCTCTGGAGAGAGGAGGCTGGAGCGGATTGGGAAGGGGGGCATCCCGGTCTGAGCAGAACTTCCCCAGGAAGAAGTCTAGCACGGAGGGCCCATCCCTGGTGGCAACCATGCACCTTTCTTCAAAGCAAGACCCCTTGGCTGAGCTCAGCTCCGTCTCTCAAGACAGGCCGTGCCCACCGAACTGTCTCGGCATCCCAGGACGGGGCAAACCAGCCTCTTGGTGGATGGTGGACAGAAGGACCCTGCGGCGGCTGCTTCTCTGCCATCCAGCCAGGGGAATCAAGGAAAATACTCCCAAGATGAGGAGTCCCTGCTGAGTGACATTTTCTCGGCTTGATTTATTGCTTTGCACCTGTTGCCGAGTAATGAGGTGTGAGTCTGCCAGACTGTTTACAGCCTCGGAAAGAGAGAAATCGTGTCTTGATCATCACCACTCAGACAAAAGAATTCAGCTCAGCCCCGGAAAGGGGACCTTCTGATTCCGCTTGGCTTTGCCTCCAAGTTTTCAACCAGCCGGTCCCCAAATTCTCCTCTTCCCCATGGATTCCTGAGCCATTCCGAAGGGAGGTCTTGGCTCTGGGCACCCCAAAGAACTGCATCTTTCCCAGACACGATCTTCTCGACGTCTTGCGCAAGCTTCCTTTAGCCTACACTTGTTTGAAAAGAAAGTCAGCGACTCTTTAGACTGGCCTTCTTGATAGGACAGAGGGAACCCTGCTCTAAAGATGGTGGTTGAGAAACGATTACATTGAATATTTTTTAAAAGTAGAATGCTCAGCATCTATCCCCACGCCCAACATCCTTTGCATTTGTGAGTGTGCGCGTACTTATATATTCAGTCCTAGTTTCTGGCCAGCGTAGCCCTGGCTGAGGTTTATGGGAGTTTTGATCTGATGCAGGTCCAAGGCAGCAGTTGTCTGTCTCTCACACATCCACAGGAATGAGGCCATTTAGCTTGCTTCTTGCTTGGGCTTCCTTCTCAGTTGGGATTGCCAGATGTATAAGGGAAGGAAGAAACGGGGAGCAGGCCATGCCCCCTAAGGATGCAAGGGAGGGGAAATGTTGTTCTTCCTTCCTCCAGCAGAGATTCAAAGAACGCCCACTGACTGGCATCTGTCAGTTCCTCTGCCGCCCTCCCCCTCCTCTCTCTCTCCCTCTCCAGAGGCTAGGAAGTCTCTTCAAACAAGAATGGAATTGCTTTAAATATTAAAGGATTAGGCTAAAATCAACATACCTGGGGAAGATTTGTGTAAGGCAGGATTAAGATCTGATCTCCACTGCCTTTGAACATTTATTTGGGGTGCTCCTGCAAAGGGGCATTGTACACTACACTCCTATCCAGGAAAATATAAAACAGGGTCTCTGCTTCCTGATCCTCCACCTCTCTTCAAAGTTGGGATCTCTAAATCCAGTGGAGAATGTGCCTCTTCCTTAGTTTCCAGGTCAAATCCATCAAGCACAGAAAATACCCAGAACCATCTTCAGACTTCAGAAGAATGGTATGTTCTCACACTTTCATGGGCTTCTTGGCTGTGTGGATGGGCTTTACCCGCAGGAGGATGGAAACAAATTCAGGACCAAGTTGAGTGGGAGATTTATGGAGCAAAAGTGTATCCATATTCTGAAACCAGCAAGCTGGGGAGACATTGGAACCCCAAGATGGTGCAGGAGGCCGGCAAAACTCCTTTCTTTGGATTTTTATACCAGTTCAGCTAAGGGTCACTTGAGACTGCCTCACTTTGGGTCTGGGGAAGAGTAGAAGACAATGTTAAGAGCACTAGGGGTAAAACGAACAAAAAAAGCTAAAAAGGAAACAAAAAGATCAAATCACCTCCTCACCAGCAATCAACGCCCAGATAGGCAGAGATTAACTGTAGACCACCAATCAAGCTGTAAACAATATCCCAATCAAGGAACTACCAATTCAGGCAAATGACCAAACAGAAAACAACAGCCTAATCAAGGAACCACCAAGAAGAAAACAACCCTCCATCAACACTGACAAGGCAAGCACTACTATATAAAAAAGAGAGCCAACCCCACTCCCTTCTAGCACTGAAGATGTTCCCTAGGTGGGTCATGAAACATCTGCAAGAAAACAATCAAGCTCAGAGAACACCAAGGACTCCACAGTCCAACCCTGAGCTACAACTAGTCTCTCCTTTTGGTAAAATAAGCCTTGCCAAGGCATGTTTGTGCTGCAGTTCAGTGCTAGTTGATGGGGGAATACAAGGGGGGGCTTGTAACTGCTGGGAGATCTGGGAGAAAAGCTGGGGCATTCAACAAATTCAGAAAACTAGGATGAAACTGAGGTGACTGCTTGACATCCTTTTCTCCTCTCCTTGGGAAGACAACCTGGATGCTCTGCACTGGAATGGGATGCAGGTGGAGAAGATGGGAATTCTCCAACGAACTTGCTCGTAAGGCAAGTTTGCTCCCCAGGCGTGCTGTGAGGGGTGGGTCATTAGACACACCACCTCCATCCCAAGGCTTCACTCACTCACCAACCTAGCAACCGCACCTCCTCTGGCACCTGCTTGTCTTCTTTCTTGCCTTTTTCCACCTTCCGGATTTTCATCTGCGATCATGAGAAACCTCAGCCAGAACGTTGCCCCCCTCTCCTCCTTAGCTTGCCAACTGTTCTTTTACACAGAAGTCATATTTTTTATTATTGGGATGCCTTTTAGACCAGGAATCCTAATTTTTACTCCACAGGAACAGTCCTATTTCTGTCAAGGTTGGATTCTAAATGCTACATGGTTATGGTTAACAATAGTTAAATGGACCTGTTTTAAAAAATGGGGTGGGTGGTAACACAGTTCCTAAAAGAGTTACCATGACAAATCTTAAAATACAGAGTATTTTTCCCATTCAAAATGGCTATATGATATCTAAAGAAACCTCTATCGAATAACTTGGTCAGTCTTATTCATTGATTGACGGTGCATACATTTGCATGCTAATGAAACGCTCATTTTCACAATGTGACTCATTGGGAGAAGTGTTTTTCCTTCTGTATAAGAAAAAGAGGGGATAAAGTGTTTAAGAATAAAGATTACCCTACATTTTTTAATCAACAGTGTCACCATATTTGTATTATTCATCATATTTGTATTAATAATGATAGTTGTTTTAAGAAAAAGCTTCCCAATTAATCTAAGGTATTTTTAGTCTCTCAGAAAGGATGGCTACCAATTCATCCAATGGATTTTGCATGCTTATTACTTGTTGTTCAGTCGCGCAGTCGTGTCCGACTCTTTGCGACCCCATGGACTGCATTACGCCAGGCCAACCTGTCTTGCAGTGCCTCCTGGAGTCTTCCCAAGCTCACACCCATCAATCACACTGACTGTGCTATCTATCCATCTCCTCCTCTGCCATCCCCTTCTCCTCTTCCCCTCAATCCTTCCCAGCATCACAGTCTTTTCTAATGAGTGCTCCCTGCGCATTATATGGCCAAAGTACTTGAGCTTCAGCTTCAATATCTGTCCCTCCAAAGAGCAATCAGGGTTGA
>JANHZU010005906.1:304941-318924 GCA_032468055.1 Acrochordus granulatus | reverse complement strand
AGATGGCCTGGGGCTCCAGGGGGGGCTCATTATCAGCATGGAGGTGGCTAATTGATCCCTAGCCATCCTCACCCCCCCTTTTATATTGTAAATCTTTTGCCACCCTGCTAGTTTACCGGGTTTTTATTTTGTTGTTAATGTTTTTTTTAATTTTCTATTTTAATTGCTTTTAATATTGTGTTTTACTGTTGTTAGCTGCCGAGAGTCTTCGGATTTCGGCGGCATATAAATTTGATGAATAAATAAATAAATTACATGAAACGTCACTACAATTGCTCATATATTTATTGTATAATTGTTGGAGTCAATCATTGATTGCTTTCCTGATAAATAATTAGATTCTCATACTTCTTCCAACAGCCACGCAGAATTTCCCCACGCTGATCAAATAAGATGCACACATCGGAATCTCTCTTGTCCTTAAAGCTGCTATCCCAGTTAATGAAAATTAGGGAGTCCCAGTGACTTCTGCCTGGGTTAATCATTTTTAGCAAGATGTGATCTAGCGGATGCGAATATTATCTGGTGCAGATTCTACATAGAATGAAAACAAGAACACTCTTAAAAGAACATTTCTAGGCCATTCATTCTCTTGCATTGCTTCAGGTCAAAAAATCTGCTGAACTGCAAGAGAAAAGTTTTGTGTTATTCTTCTTGAAGAAGGGAAACATATAAGTCTCAACTATCAAGGGGAAGGTTGATTGCCGCTATTGTTGTTTTGGGATGTTTTGTTATTTTTTTCTAATCCATGTTTTTTCCACAAAATAAACTGAAGAGGAGGAGGGAATCTTTGCTGATGAAAATGATCACCAAAACTTGCACGAAGCCTGAAATCAAATTCAGATGTTTAGAAACTAGGAGACCCGAGGACACTACACTGATTACCTTTGCAGATAAGCACTTATTTGCAATGAAAGTATCCTTCCTTTCCTATCAATTTTGTTATGCCTGACTACAGGTGAACAAATTGATTTTCCTTGGGATCTTTTTAAATCTTTAATGTGGATGTGGATTAGACAGTCCTTCAAACATTGGACTGGTTCTTTGGCTACTCTATTGATCAGATTTTTATCAGGGTTTGATTTTCATGAAAATGTGGTTTGTTTTTGGATTGAATCTGAAATCATTAATTTGAGAGAAGCTGTCATGGATAATGCAATCAATGGACATAATTTCCCTGTTAATAATTTCTGATCAAGGTGGTTTCACACATAACATAATGTACTTTGATTGCATCCTGTGAACCTGGATGCTGTAGCTGGAAAACCTTAGTTCATGGCTAAGCCATTCACTGGGTGGACTCAGTCACTGTGAAATCTGGGTCAACGGAGGTTTCTGATTAGGGCAAAGACACTCACTCCATAATTGTGTGGTGGTTTCTGCTACATTAAGAATCTAGGAAATGGGGCAGAAAACTTATGAACACCCTGGCAGTTTATCAGTAGGGGGTTTGCCATTACATTACAAATCACTATTTTATATTAAAAAGTAGGGTATCTTGAAGGAAGGGAGTAGCGCAAGTTAATAAAAACTTCCATTAACTTTTCTTGCCCCTTTCTTGGTGATCTGGAAAAAAAATGGCTTTACAAATGGCTAGTCCTCCCTGAAAAATCTTCAAATTCTGTCAAGCAAGACCAAAGGATCCAAAATACAGAAGAAGAAAAGTGAAAACTAAGACGGTTGCATTCTCCAAGTGAAGTCATGTGTGAGAGGATCTGGGGGGTGGGAGTTAATTATTTCAAGAATTGTGTGGCCCCTTAGCCTTATGTCACCAGGATTCAGTTTGTCAGGTTAACATCAGGAGCAGCGGTTGTGAAGACAAATGCTTCCATCCTTCAGGTATGTCAAGCTTTGCCTGTTAGATCAGGTTTCATATTCTTCAGACTCACTTTTTCTTTTCTTAAGAACAACAACAACCAGAAATCAAGTCTCAACTGTCTATCCTGGACCTTGAGCTACACTTTCTCTGGCGCTCAGAAGATTGCTCAAGATTTGCATTAATGCTTAATTCCGTTCTATTCAGAAGAAGACCTGGTGATGATTCGAGAATCACCATTCCAATATCTTGTACAAATAGAAAACATATAATCCTTTTACACACCAATGACCTCTGAATTTATAGGAACTCTCTCAAATTGGAAAAGGTTGTACAACATCGGGTTGCTTGCGTAGCAGGCAATGCAGCACGAGGAAATTCACTGCTTATGCTTAAGTTATTCCACTGTAACTTGTGCAGCAGGTTAATAAGGCAGATCAGAATTTGCTGCCCCAAAAGAAAATGGGCATAACTGGGATACAAAACACCAGTTCCATAGATAACAGCAAAGAGTTAGACTTTCTAGTCTCTCTTTATCTCAATCCACTGATCTACTGCTTGCCCAGATTTAAGCAGGCAGAGGCATGATTTCCTTCTCTGACAATATGCACTGTTTTACTCAGTAGATTTATTATTCGTTTGATCATTTCTACTCAACAGATTTCAGGAAATTTACATTAAAAATGGCAAAAGCTGTGTCTTCTTTAGGAAACATACATCCACTGGGATTACAAGTTTTCCTGGATTGCTTTTTTGTATATATGTGTAGAGCCGCTCCATATTGCTTCTTTAAGTTTGCCCGAAATTTTAATGCAAGGTATCATTTTCATTTCACATTTTAATTTTACTCTCTGTAAGAATCTTTCTTGGTTTAGGCCCAGAAATAACTGATGGTGCAAAATCCACTTCACGATGAAGACAATGCATCACCGCTATCCCTCCACAGATCGTAAACAGATTGGATCATGCATTGCTTTTCAATTGCTTTATCTTTTCATGTAAATATTAGATACTATTTCTCTTTAATGACAGGATGATAAAGTATAGATATCATCAGTGAAAAGGTGGGAGCTCCCACATCTTTATCCCTGAATGCTTGATGTAACACATACACCAGTAATAGCGAACATAACATACTTCATTCCACCCAGTCTCCATCTCTGAAGTGCAGATTGTGAAACAGCCTAATTTTAGACTATGGAGTTACCTAGTTGGACAATGAAACATCTGCAAGCAAACAACCAAGCAAGCACCACAGTTTAACCTGGAGCTGCAAATCTCCTCTTTTCATTTTAGACTTCCTGGCTTTGGTAATCTCTTATTTGATGAAAAATGTGGAGAAAGTCAAAGGCTTCCAGCATCTTCCTTGACATTTTGACTGATTAATTTTAATAATGCCAACAACTGAATGTGCATCTGATTTGCTTTTTGTTGCAAGTCCTTCTACCCGTGTTCAACTGGAAGGGAAATTAGAGACTAGCAGTGTACATTCCCCTTAAGTATACGATCTCTTTCTTGTGAAAAGATGCCAGCTTTCTGTTTGTGCTTATGATGTTATAATGAGAAGGAAATATGGACATGATCAACTCACATGCGAGTTGATGCTGTAGACTAGCTTGTCCCAGCCTGGCACGTTCCCAGTGTGCTGAGATTTACAACTCAGAGAATTCCAAGTTACATGGCTTTTATCAGGGCCTCCAGGTTGGGAACTCTGGAAGTTGCAGTCCCAACACATCTGTAAGGTGCCAGTTTGAGGAAGACTGTGGTAAACAGTTAAAATAAAACCAGGCTTAATGTTTGGAATGGATTTAAGGCTCCAACAAACAAAAAACAGAACTCTACCCAGGACCGAGCTTCAAAGGAGAACTGGCTTGGGAAAAGTTGGTCAGACCCTTCAAGGAAGAATGACAAAGACCAAATCCACAGCACAGATGTCCAATAAGACCAAACCATCTCTCAGGAGGAAAAGAAATCTCTGAGGGAAAAATGTCTCAGCTAGCTCCTTCGTAACTCTTCAACTTGCCATACATTACACATTTTTGCAAGACAAAACCCTAATCCCTTTTCATTAGCGCTAGGCAAAATACTTATAGTTCTTTTCTTGAATAATGACTGCTGAAATAAATTAGCTTCCAAACAGCAATCCATAACATTTTGTGTACTTTATCAAGAGACAAACACAGCTGGCTTTGGGGGAAAGCTGCAACTTGCTTTAAACTTTCAAAACCAATGTTTTAAAGGATTGTATTAATACCATGCTGAAATAAATCCTCCAGTGTCTGGAAAAGTTTCTTCTGCTTCTGTTTTTCTCTCTTATTTTCCAGATGCTTTCAAATCTATTTTGGTGGTATTCTGAGCTTGCTTAATTTTTACAAGATAATGGGAGATGTGATTACCCATGTACTTCTAATTTGGGAGAAACCACCATGGAGAAATTCCCTTGTAGTGCCTCCCTTTGAGGCTTTATTGGAAGTGCAGGAAATTAAGGAGACTCTACATGGATAAAAAAAAAAGTGCAATGAAAGCACTTACGAAAAGCCTCATTTTGGACCATCCTGTAATGAAAAGAACTAAAAGACAGGTCAAAATTACATGCTCCATGTGAGAATTTCACCAAAATGTTTTCAGGGGCATTTGCAGGATGTTCCACTTCTCAAGAACAGGCTGACTTTTAGATTGCTTTTAAATTAGCATTTTTGTCATTGATGGGTTCTGTTGCTTTGATGGTTTTGTTACTGTAGATTGCTTTACGTAATTAATTCTGAATTTTACTAAATAACGTTGCGTTGCTTTGACTGGACATTACTTGCGCTCCTTCAGAAGTTGGAGTCATGAAGACATCATACAATTTAGGAACTGTAGAGGTAGACGGGGCAATGTAGGGAAACAAGTCCAACTTCTTGCTCCAGACACTAATCCAAATTAGAGCATCCTTCCTTCACCAATGACAGCTACTTTGAGAAAGTGGTAAAAGCTTCAGATTCGAAACCAGGAAGCCATGAGTTTTAACCCTACCTTAGACATGAAGGCAGCTTCGCAACTTTGGAGCCAGTCATTCTCTCTCAGCCCAAAGAAGCAAACCATTTCTGAAAATATGACTTGATGAAATACTTCTATTTCATGAATGGAAACCTCATAAATTTACTTGGTATTTGGTTCCAGTATTTATCTGCTACTATTATCAGGCATTTATTTTGTTTTTTGGTAGAAGTGAACCAGTCTCGATTTTCCTATAACTTAAATACAACATTCTAAGTCTCAAATTCTTGGATGACAGAGAGAAGGATCTTGGCTTTCTTCTGTATGAAATTCTTTTAGATATCTGAAAACTATGATCATATCACCCCTCAGATTTTACTTCTCAGAGTTTACCTCATGGGGTTGTTGTGAGGAAAATAGGAAGAGGAAGGTGTGTTAAATATGTTTGCCACTTAGGGCTAGTTCTAAAAATAATAAAGGCGAAACACAAATAAAGAAATAATAGTAAAAAATATTGTCAATATTTCTCTCTAAATATTTCACAGAATTCATCCCTTCATATCTTTTCCTGATCATTCTTAATGTTCTCCTCTGCATCTCTTTCATTTTGTCTCAAATCTTCTTGAAATGTGGTGCCCAGAACCGGGTATGTGTAATAATGCAGCAGAACTTGTGATTTGGAAACGGAAATAGTTCTGTTGATGTAGCCTAAAATCATATTTGCTTCCTCTTTTTTGCAGCCACATCACTGCTAACTTTTATTTAGTCAACACACTAATATATTAATCAACTATTTATTACAGATCCTTTGCAAGACAACTTTTCTCTATTTTATATCAGGATACTTTACTTTGATACATTATGTGAATACCATTTTTGTCTCTGTTAAATTTCATTCTGTTATTTAGGGTCATTTCCTTTAAACGATCAGGTTCATTCTGAATTTTGTTTCTGCTTTTGTAATTCTTCAGTTGTTATATTTCAGTCATGAGACTCATCCAAGTAGGATATACCTATTTAAGTGAATTTGCCTTGCTGGATTTAAATTAAATTTGTCTTGCTGTACTAAAAACGTGAGTTTATTTCCCATATTCTGAGCATTATGTATAAACCAACAAGAGGCACTAACTTTATGAGTTAATTTTATAAATTTAATGATTGTTAAATTTACATTACAGCAATAATCTTTCTGCAATGCACAATTCTCACAATGCTCCTATATTCAATTTGCCACTCTAATCTTTTAGGCTTGTTCCTTTGATTGATCCTCTATCGAGAGTTGCTTTCTCTGCTAGATTTGTGTTAAACAGTTTTGTATGAACTGTTTGGCTTAATAAATTCCTCTCCTCCCTCATGAACTGAAGCATATCTATATGCCAATCCAAGCTTCATATACAGCACTACTTTATCACCTGCAAATACATGTCAGTTTGTTTTCAGACAGAAGCAAAAATGTGCCATAAGCTTTACAGGTGAGGCCTGACAAGCCATCCATTCACTTTCACCTCTGTTTCTTAAGATGCTGATCGTAAAAAAAAAAAAAAAAAAAGTGGTGTTTTGTTGTTCCTTTCTCAGGCTCTCTGATTACAGAACTCTCCCTAAAGCTTTCCCTTGAAATCAGCTGCCAAGCTCCTGTTATCTCTCCCTGTTCCCTCCTACATGAGTTTGCTTTCTTGATGTGGCTGCCTTATATTCATTTAACACTTTGTAGCAGCCTCTGGTTACTCAGTGGGAAGCATTTACCCAATTACCCACAATGGCTAATCAGCAGATCATTGCAGTCAGAAGCTATTTAGATGACCTTCTCACCTTATATAGCTGGGAAGAGCACAATGCAAAGCCTTCTGGTCATTCCCCTTATTTTTTGCTCCACTGCCAAACTCATGTTTGTTAGCTTTCCCTGCTCTCTCAGTAGTTCCAAATGCATTCAGTGAATTCAATCTTGTTTGAAAAATTAAAAAATGAATTGTTCTCTATCAAATTGAATGAGAAGGGTTTTGAAAAAGCAGAAACAGAACAAAATTTCAGCATAGCACTACTATCTATGGTCTACCAGCTGTGTTAATGAGGCAGTGAACAGCTTCAATTCAGCTGAGATGAGGAGTATGCCATTTTAATGTCCTTTCATCAGCAGGAGAGAGGAAAAAAGGAAAGCCAGATTTGCATTAAATGTGTGCATGTAAAGGGAGAAATTATTTTGAGAAATATAGTTCATCTCATCAAAATGGAGTAATCTGTAAACACGTGAACTGCCTCCCAGGTGCTCTGTCTGCTGTTCAGGTGCTGACAAACTCATAATGTGTAACCTGAAAGCCTCTCCTGTTTCTTCTTGCTATAAATTATTGTCCTCATAGATTAACAGTTAATATTACCATAAACTAGTGCACATGGCTGGAGTATATTTTTCCCCATTTCAAATATTCTTTGCAAGCAAAAAGCTAGGCTCTACATCAGTTAAACTTTGTGGACCTAGTTGTCTAATATTTGAGAACTGCTTCTATATATGTTTCTATCTTAAGAAAGAGTTCAGAAATAGTATTACTTGAAATTACCACCTAACTATACAAGTCCATCAACTTTAATTTTGTGCAGCATATAGTTTCACAATCTAGAGCTTACTTTGTCAGATGCAAAATGTTCCAACACAGCTGGCTCTCTGGAATTTGTCAGAGTAAATGAAATCAAGCCACTAAAGAAACTTCAGAATGAGTTCCTTTTGCACAGATTCATTTGTTTAAACAAAGGCTTATAAACAAAAAACTTGGAAGAGAGGTCAACAAATACGCAATCCAAACAGGCAAAACTTAGTTCTTAAAACATTTATCAGCAGCTCCCCATCAAAGACTAAGGATATTGCTTACTATCAAAGATTTCAAAAATGTGTAAATGTACACTCGTGTGCTGTATGTACTCAAACACCTACTAGGCCACAATGATTATCCAGTATTCCATATAACTCTTGAAATTAAAAGCAAAGCAGGATAAAATATTTTCCAATACAGAATGGTGATTTATCCTAAGCCAGACAACTGTTTCATCAACTCTAGCACTGACATTTTTTATTGGCAGTATATCCAGAATTTCTACCAAAAGCTTTCCCTAGCTCTGTTTGACCCTTTTAATTTAGATGGAAGAGATCAAATCTAGAATTGTTTTTATACAAGGCATGTGGCTTACCACTCATTTAGAGATGAAACTCAGGGTTTATCTCTGTAACCTTATTCCCTTACCATGTTTAGCTGGGTCACTGAGAAGTGTGTTGCGAGGAAAATATTATGGTTATTGGTCTTTCAAGAAAGCAAATTTCTCCACGGTAAAATTTACCATATGGCATGATAGACTTCCAAGCAAACTACTCAAGCTAAACATCAAGGTATCTTTCTGACAATACAAAGGACCTAGTGATATCATAAAAGTCTTGCTAATACAACTCAGATTGTTAAAAGCCTAGATAAGGAGAACTGACTACCTTAGTGGCTAATGGGAGGTGTGTCCAAGACTTTCTTATTGCCAGTTGAGAAACAGATAATACCAGCTGCTTCCAGCTTGAGGTCCCTTGAGATGTGCAGAGTTCAACTTTTTGAGTTCTCATGAGTGGCTATGCTGGCTGCAGCATTCTGGAAGTTGAAATCCACACATCTGGTTGGGTGCTCAGGCAATTTCTATTACAGCTTGGCATTTCTTATCTGATCATTGTTATCTATGAAAAATCTCTCTATGCTGTTTGTTGTTCCCAAAGGAAAGTAGTTTTTCCATTGCCGAACCTTTCCAGCAAAGGATGGAGATTTTCCATCAAAATGAGGATGGGTGAAGCTGGAGCTTATCTTATCACAGAGAAGTTATTCACTCCTCCAGCTGCTGTCCTGGATCAGTCTTGGTCCCAGGATAGTTCTTGATGTTTGTGGAAAAAGCCAGCAGATGTTGCAATGTCATTGTGAAATTCATAAGAGACTTGCATCATTTTGGAAGAGCATCATGTTATCAGGAATGCTTTCTTAAGAAGGGAGTCTTGCAGTAAAATATTGCTGATGCCTGCAAAGATACCTTAAGCTTGCCAGAGGTTTTCTATTTCAAGAAACAGAATCTTATTTAGGATTATTTTTTTCAAGTTACAATAACTTTTTAATTTAGTGAGACATTTGGGATTGTTAATAATGAGTTATTGTTCAGCAAGAGTCCATTCAATCTGATTTTACATAACTGATGTTAATTACAAGACTGACATTGATTGCCCAGACTGCTATGGAGACAATAGAATGAAGTCTGAAGGATAAAAAGTCTACTGTATGGAGATCCAAAGAAGAAAAGTTTTACTGTAGCAATATGTTTCCTCCTATCATGTTTTTGCTTTGTGAGAACAAACCCACAATCCTTTCGTTGGACAACTGAGCCATGTGAAAAGAGTTGGCCAACTTAACTCCCTGTGTGCAAATTCTACAGCTGCCTGAAAACATGGAGCGTCTCTGGGAACTTTATTACTATTTTTTATTTTATGAAGACCTGCCTTCACTCATGTGGGTGGGAGTGGAAAGGGGGCAGAAAGAGGTGGGGAACTGATAAGCCCCACCCCTGTTCTCTCTGTGTGACATTACATTAGACTGAGCTCCCACTTCCCTTCAAAGGAGGATGGATGGAAATAGGACACTCACCTTGAGAAAGGCCAATAAAGTTGTTTGGGATTATATGCTGCTTGTAAAAAAAAGGGGTACATTTATTATCCCGGAGAGCAGATGGCATAGTTAATCATGATGCCCAAACAGAACCACAAGCACTTCATTTGGTTTTGTTCGCTCTAGTTTTGTGGTTTAAGCCTGTTGTGCGAACATAGAAACATTTCAGTAAAATAGAATCTATGACATTTTTACATTTTTGCTATTTTCCCCCCATTTGGCCAGGAACAGCTGGCCAGTGCAATTCAGAAGGAGATGCTGGGTTGGAAGGGGGAGATAAAATCCCTTTGCAAAACTCTCCCTAATCCAGGCTCCTCTCCATTCCAGATATAGAGAAGATGCTCATGAGTGAAAGCCAGTGAAGGACATAAGGAGGGGTTAAGGAATTCTAATGACAAAAGCGTTGAAAAATGTTGGCACCAATGCTTGGGCTACAGAATGAGAAGAGAGATCTGTTGCAACAGTTGAAATGGGGAGGACCAGACCAAAGACCAGAAGCAGAAGGGCTCCTGGTTCAGTTTTTCAGTTGTGCTTTTGGACTCAGCTGTAAATGGAGGCTAGCTCCACTTCTGCTTTGAGAATGATCTTTCCTCCTTTTTATCAGAAACCCTTTTGCTATAGATTAGGCTTGAAGCCACATGACAAGATTGTTTCCCTTAAGAACCTATTTCCCTGACAATTTAGGGTTTCCCAACCTGGATTAGATGACCAGGTAGCAAGAAGAATATAGCACACGACACACACGTAACCAATACACATTTAACATCATAAGTTTGGTTAGTGGTTACTTTGGTTAGGCTTTTGTGGCTTATCCTGTTGTGCAAACTGAGAGAGTTTGGTGAGTTTATGGTTCAGCGTATTGTGCAAACCCAGAAAATGATTTATTTTAGTAACCACATTGAATGGGTTTCCTAAATGTAGCTTCCAAATGTCTTATTCACAGAGCATGCTGAACTGGGTCAGTTGAGAAAAAAGTTGATCCAATCAACTAACTTAAAATGTGGAGACACTTTCTAGTACAAAAACAATTGGTGAGTTTGAGTGAGCTCTATTCCTGAATGGGTACAATGACCCCCACTCTCCTTCCATGATACGTTGATGGTTGACCTTAACACTTTCATTTTCCTCACAGCCTTGTACTTTCTCCCTTTGCTTATTTTCTCTCCCACATCCTGGTGTCTTCCAATCTCTCCATTTATTTCTACAAGGGGAATCCCAAGTATGAATAGTGCATCATCCTTTTCCAGGAGCAACAAAACTTCCATAGAACCTCATTCCCGTTTCCTAACAAAAGAGCAGGACATTGCAAAGCACTGGCTGAATCACTGAATTGTTCTAGGAAGTAGATGACATCACTCTGTCTTCGGGTCTTACTCTCTGCTATTGTCTGCTTTTCTGTTTGCTTTGGCCAAGTCTTTCATACAGCGATGAAGATACAGGAAACAGACTGTTTCTGGACTCTTGATTCATTTTTGAAGAAGAATGGGGATCTGAAAATACCTTGCCATACAGATGCTAACTTATTCATACCGTTCTTCTCATGCTGCGCTTCCTGGTTTTTGCTGTGCAGAAATTTCACAGAAGCTGCCTCCCCAAAAGTTTGCTGGAAAATACATTTCTATTATGAACATCATGTAAATATCAAGTTCCAAATAATGAAGCACCTAATGAGCTTTTTCTTCTTGCATAACCAGGAATCCTTCTTGCAGTCCAAGAAGAAACAACTCTCCAGGAAGAGCAAGGACAGATGCTCCCTTACTATTGAACTTACTATTTTATCCAAATGACACTGTTGGTAAGTGTTCATGATGATTGGATGGTGGAATTGCCAAACAGTGGGGATCTCTTCTCAGGTTACAATTCAGTAGCAGGAGGGAACAGGAAAAGAGGGATCTGGGAAGTGTAGATGGAAAGATGTATCTGAGAAGACACAGAAAATACTTTTCCCTGTCAGGGAGACGGGTTAGAAATATTTTTAGTCCTGGGACACACTGCTATTAATGGAATAGAAATAATTTGAACTTGTTTAACTTTTAAAAAGCTTATTTGTTTGGTTGATCAGTATATCTCTGGCAAGAAATATTATAGGATCCCACCTAGCAAAACATAAACAGTACTAGTATTCTTTTGCTGGCATTTCAGTTTTGTGAAGTGAACATTTCAGTTTTGTGAACTGTTTTGCTTTTCACAGCCAAGAGCAACACTCTGAATCAGAAACAAAGATATTACCTTCTCCAAATATAAAGCAGGAAGATTTTCAGAGTAAATTAAGGTAGCTGTAAAAGGTATTTGGTATGTAGTAAAAAATGCAAAAAATTTTTTCCCCCAAGTTTCTTAAAAAGGCAACTGGACTTATCCTGTAAGATGTTATTGGATACATTTCACCTTCTATCTGGAAAGCTTTCTCAATCCATCTAAATGTAAAGGAATAGTTCTAAAAAGGGGGTGGGAGCAAGATGAGAAAATATAGTATGTGTATGTTACAGTATGTAACCTTGCTGCTTTCTCATCTTGCCTCTACTCCCTTTTTAGAAATATACATATTTCCTGACCGTTTCATTTTAAGATGGATTGAAAAAGTCGTCCAGATAGAAGGCGAAATGTCTCCAATAACATCTTGTCATTAATCCAGTTGCCTTTTTAAGAAACTTCGCAAAACATTTTTTTTGTAACTTTTACTACTTATCATGACCTGGATTAATTAATTAAATTAAATTTATATGCCGCTGAAATCCGGAGACTCTCGGCAGCTAACAAAAACAATTCTAAAAACAATAATTAAAACATTTAAAAATAATAAATAAAATAAAACATTAAAATAAAAATAATTAATGACATAGACATCAGGTATTTGGTATTTTCATGTTTTGGTAACCAAAGCTGATGGGCTGGAAAGGGTAGGAAGTTTTTGACCAGTAGATATATGTTTGTTTTCTTTTCTTTGGCAACACTTTGGCATCAACTGTCTTCCCATGCTGTGGGAGAAGAGAGTCAAGTGTCAGATCAGCCTCAAATCCCTACATAGCCTCAAGTGTAGTAGACCCAACCCCTCCTGATAGTCATTGGATCTTATCTTCCAGCCACCCGTGTTCAATGGCTAGTTGGGCAAATTCTTGTAAAGATCAAATAAATCCGTTAGCTTGAATCTCATTGCTTGGGCCTGGTCTTTTGCATCTGACATTAATTTGCCCAGCTAGCAGTTGAACCTGTGTGGCTAGAAGACAAAGTCCAACAGTTATCAGGAAAGGCTGGGTCTACTATGCTTGAAGCTAGGTAGGGATTTGAGGCTGATCCCATGCTTGACACCTCTCCCTGGCTAATCCCTCTCTTTTTCCACACATACACATACTAAGTTGCTTCCTCTCACTATACTGCAACAATTTGCACTCAAGAGCTATAGATAATCCTACTGAGATAGGCAGCATTAACAAGGATCCCAGGACTGAAGACAATCCAATCACTGTTTGACAGAAGCAGTGCCCAACCTTCCTACACTCACAGCCCAAAGTTTTACAAGATTTTATATTTATATTTTTTATATTTATTATTTTATACAAGATTTTATTCTTACATTTGAAGTGCAAATTACATATTCCCAACAGTTGATAAATGCCCTAAGCAAAGCAAACAGTTTCAGGTTCTTTTTCTAAAAATAAAAAGGGCAGTAATTTATTCTGCAGATAAACCAAATGGGGAAATGTACATAGTAACAAGCTATTCCAAATTGAGCAAATATTATTGTTAGCCATACTGACTGGGAATTCTGTGAACCATCATCCCAACATATCTGGAAGGTTATGTTTATGATTGGGGAGGACCAATACTCTGTCACAATAAAGAGTAGCAATTTAATTAGCAGTTTGATGGGGAATGAGAGCTGTGCAAGGTTTTTTTTTAAAGTTTAGATTAGCTTTTAATCAGTTTTTTCAAATGTTAATTTTCTAGTGTTCTTGAAGAAGCTATGATTTTTTTCAAATATATATTTTGTTCCTATTACTTTGCTTTATTACTATTGTCCTTAAAACCATGTTTCTTCTTATTTTAACAGAAAAACATAAATAAATGCTAACTGAATTCTACTGAATCAGCACGTGAGGCAATTGCTTTGTTAAATTCTTACTCTCTTGAAAATTGACCATATACTCTGTGGCAGTAAGACATATTGCCAGCACACAATCTTTTTTTTTCCTGTTTAAAATGGGAATATATTCAAAATAACAACTGGAAGGTGTGCACCTTCAGTGATTTATCCGGTAGCAACTAAACAAGAGAAAAATCCAACACTCCAGCCAGGGTAGCCATGATAAGTTGCAATCTAATACAGGTAGTTTTCAACTTACAACCATTCATTGTTCATAGCAACTGTCTGAAGTTACAATGGCACTGAAAAGTGAAGTTACATGACCAGTCCATGCACTTACAATCATTGTATCATTATGGAGTGCTCTCTGAGCTTGATTGTTGTTCTTCAGACATTTCATTATCAAACTAGGTAGCATCATCAGTGCCTGTCTGCAG
>JANHZU010005906.1:290630-300763 GCA_032468055.1 Acrochordus granulatus | reverse complement strand
GTAAAGCCTCATCAGACAGCCACTTTGCTTTCTTGTATTTATTTTTCTTTGGGATGGTTTTAGTAGCTACCTCTTGTACTTTTATTTCAACAATCTGCATGAATTTTACTTGGGTTTCAATTATCTCATCAAACACTTGCTCCCGTAGTAATAAGTTGCCATGCTACCATATAATGCCTTTGCCATTGGACATGAAGGCAGAATGAAGCAAGAAAGGGGACAATTTTAGCTATGGTACTGTACATAAAACTTTCTCCTTTGGAAGACTCAACTGGCATCTTCTCAGTTATTATTAGGCCTGCTATCAATTTTCCCAGTTTATATATATAGTGGATTACTTGAAATGAGTTCTTCCACATGCTATTTAGTGACTCAGTTTGGATCAGTGTCATCTCAGACAGTAATCCACTTGAAAATCAATTGTCTATGTTTGTATAGATGATAGCTTAATTTTTAAATCTAATAACAAAGGCATAGAATATCCCTTCTTTGCAGACAGCCTGCCATGGGGGTTGAAAACAATTTGCTTTGTGTGCCTCGTTGAAGGCCAAACATTTTGGGAACAAGGTGTTGAGCCTCCTGAGTCACCTTTCAAGCATCCCCCTTAATAAGACAAGAAGAAAGACAGTTTAAACAATGTCACTACAGATTCATTCTTTGTGTTAACTTCTGTCATACAGGGCAATTGAGAAAAAACAAAGAAGTTCTTTTTTTAAGTTCATTTGTTACACTCACTGCTTTTGAACAAAGTTCTTGTGGTCCCTAATTATGAAAAAGAACATAATATAATAGCCATACTAGTATGTGTGTGTAGCCATCCATTGATGGTGAGGGAAGGACCAACCAAAATATACTGCAACTACCTACTGGAGACTAGGGATGAATACAGAAGATGACCAGCCACTTAAAGCTCGTTTTTATTCTCCATCACTTTCCAGCAACAGACACAATTGACAACACAATCTTAAATATCTCTGTTCAGAAGAATGTCTCATTCAGTTCAAAGTTAAGTGTTTAAGTCTTGGAGAAACTCGATGTGAATTGCTAGGAGCTGAAAATGATTTGATGGCACATAATCAGTAAGCATATAGGAACAAATGTCTTCAAATTATTAAGAGTCTGTTAAAAGTTATTGGGTGTAAATAACTTAGTGTAGCTGTTCAAATTATCATTCTTTATGAAGAAACTAGCTCTTGATGATGAAACTTTATATCATAGAAAATATATTAATGGCAAATATCTCGTTTAAAAATTATTAGAGGTAAATGAAATTGGGAAAAAATATACTGAAGCCCTTATAATTGTATAATTTTTAAATACTGGAATAATTCACTTGGTACTTAAAATGGATCAAGCTTCATAATACAACAAATGACCGATAATATTCCTGATATGAATTCACTGTTAAAAGTGTTATTATACCCAGAGTGTGCCTGGACAATAGCAGTCATTACAATGTATTTCACTGATACCAATGATAAGCATGAGAAAAGCTGAGTTACAAAATTAAAAGATACCTGCAGAACAAGATAAATAACCCCACTGTGCTAGACTGAACTGTTTTCTTCTTCTTTGAGGTTTGATTCTGGATGACTTGCAATACATAGCCACCTAAGCTATCTTGCTCTCTCACTGAATATAAAATTCTAACAATTTTCCAATAAAAAACAGTTCCGCATTCTAAAAACCTGTTATTTGCAAATATTTATTACTGTCAATTTAACTTTAAGGAGTTAAACTTAAAATCCATTTTATAAATTAATTATTTTTGTATGGTGTACATCGCTGTTTTCTTAGGAAAAAAGCTAACATGGTGTCAGTATTCCCACCTGTCAGAAAGACCAGTTCCTTTTTAACTCAAGATTACACAGAGGTTAAGATGTTGATAGATGACTGAGAATATGAAGGTATCTCTGCCATGGAAATGGCTTAATGTGTGCCACTTGCAGTGTCTCAATCTAACCAACTTGCAGGTTTGTTGCAGAAACAAACTGAAGTAGAAAGTGTTATGGACATCACCTTGACTCCTTTGATGAAAAAATGGCTAGGAACATGCTGAAGTAAGTCACCGTCTTGTGTACCTCTGGCTGGAGTCATCTCTGGCAACTCATTTATCTCCCTCCCTGTTGTCTTGTAATTAGGCATAAGGAAACAGTGATCTGAAACTGGCAACCACTGTGAGGAGCCAATCAAAATGAGGAAGGATTACATAGCTTCTGAGATATGTTATAAAGCTTCCAGGGCAGTGAAATAAATGGACAGGTCTAACAACAGATGGATATACTGTAAGCCCAAGGAAGTATCGCTGGGCGTTCATAAAGAACTTGATGCTTGGGAAGAGCAGTGAAATAGCCAAGAGAGAGAAAACAACTCCAGATCTGTGTGTGTACTAGGGTGAAAAAGCATTATAACTGTAAAATATGTTTTTCTATAAGCAATGACTAATCAGGAAAAGAATTCTGTGGTTGTGGTAGACAGCACAGTGTAAACATCTAACTCAATTCACAGCTGCTGTAAAACAGCAAAGTGAATGCTGGGGATTATTTGGAATGAAACTGATACCAACATTGTCAATATTATTTTTATAAAAATCATGATGTGGCCATGTTCATTATCAGCATAGAGGTGGCTGATGGATCCATTGCCATCCTCACTCCCTTTTTATATTTGAAATCTTTTTAGCCCACCTCGCTAGTCTGCTGACTATTTTTATTTTGTTTTAATGGGGGTTTATTTTTATTTTAAATGTTTTTAATATATTGTTTTTTATTGTTGTTACCCACCGAGAGTCTTTGGATTTCGGCGGCATATAAATTTAATAAATGTTCTCCTAACATTTCCTGGGGAAATACTGTAAAAAAAAGAAAGAAAGGGCAACTCAGATGAGCAGAAACCTGAAGCAATTATTTATGACAAAAGATAATCTTAATACTCACACTTTCTTCACCAAAAAGTCAAATCAGGGGACACTGATGTGATAGAAATGCATAAAATTTCATGGTGCGGAAAAAAATACCATCTAAACAGTAGGAAATATATAAAGATACTTTCAAAAAGTTTCTGAGTCCAGCACCTACACAACCTTAATCTTGAAAAGCTGTAGTATTAGTCCAGACTGGTATTTATATGGGAAATAACCAGGAAAGCCCAGAGTTATAAACTAGATTGAGAAGTCAGGGAAAAAACAATTCCCCAATTATCTTGCAATATAAAACCAGTTTTCTACCATTACCAAGAAAACTTCATGACTGTCTCCCTAGAGTAATTTAGAGTTGAGCTCAATCTGAATGTTCTAAAAGTGATGATTACTACTAAATATTAGTATAGAGCAGATATATTCCAAATGGATATTGCAAAGAAACCAAGAAAATTTTAACATTAAATACTGGAATATGTGTCCAGTTCAATACTGTTTGTCTTGCAGAATTCCAGGGCAAGTTATAGCCGGCTTGATATCAAATTCAAGTTATAGTAGGCTTGATATGAACATCAGGCCTCTGGTGTTGGCTGATCATCTTTGCTGTAAGGACTTTATAGTCCTTAGTGGTTGAAGTTTCTTTATCTGCAAAAGCAAAATAAATCCAGTATATATGCCCTCGACAGTTTAATTAAACCAAAAGGCAGGAAAGTACTCATGTCTCATTAGAAAATCCATTATCACAGAATGAGCCAATTTCTATTTAACGGGAGCCAAATATATTTATGAAAGGAATGTGCTATCATTTGGATAAAGTTTTCATTAACAGCTTGCAGGTCTACCATTTCTGTAAACAACAATATGCATTTGCTGAGAAATGAACAGAGGAAATACTATATATAAACCAGAGCATAATTTATTAGGAAATTAGTAGGAATTGCATAAATATTTTGCCAAGAAAGAGAACTCAAAAGGGTTGATTTGTACAAAATAGCTCTGGCTTGCTAATCAAAGAAAACACAAAATTTGTTTACCAATTGGATACTAGCTTAAAGTATCTGATCCTTATTTTTTATCCTGGGAAAATCTAAATTATTAATATGGAATCTTTAGGTTTTAAATCTGGATGTAATTTCTCATGCTGGGGTAGAATATCAGTGCCTTGACTAAATGCAGTTCACCCTCACTGTTCCTCAATACCACAACCTTTTCCAATATACAGGAAGATATTCTACAGATATTAAAAGCAACAAAAACATTTTGAAATACAATGTACTTTACACTGAGAAGTCTCTCAGTGAAAGTATCAAATGCTGACACAAAACATGCCAATCGCTTCAGAAACCAGTTAAAAGCTGATTTTGGTTCCTCAAACTTTTCTATTACTCAAGTTCAGAATTATTCTTTTTATAGTATGGATGCCAATAACAAGCTGTTCTATAGTTATTTAATTCTTTTGCTTTTTAAGTAAATAAGCTTATTTTTACAGCCTTTTTAGAAGGCTGTAAAATTGCTTAGAATAGGAACAGAAACATATGACATGTGTGTTCAAATATATATATATATAATTTATTATATTAATAATATTTCTGCATTATATTGTAGTGATATAAAAGGCCAACATCATCATCCTGGGGGAAAATATAGAAGAAAACATCCAATTTGGAATTCATAGGAGTACTCCATAAGAGATGGAGCTGCAAAGTAGGAAAGATTAAAGAACTACTTGGCTGAGAGCAAAGATACTGAGCAGCTGAGATACTGACAGCCAGGATACTGGTGTTATCTTTTTTCGATTGTAAGCTTGAAAGTAGGGAATAGTTTTTAAAATTACTCATCTTTCTTGTAGCTTTTTCAGCTGAAGTATTGAGGAAGAGAGCCCCAGACAAAGATAAGAGTCTTGGAAGCGAGAAAACAGGATGAAATCTTTGGGGCCAATTAAGGCTGGCAACTCAAGAGGATGTGAACCAGCAACCCTCTCCCAGTTTATTCCAATATATCTCAAGAACAGTTGCTACATAAAAAATGGCACTTAGCTTTTGTTGTTGCTGCTGTTGCTCTGTATAAGGAAGTTCCCCTACCTGAACAATTCCTTGCTCAGATTATAACAACAAACAAGCCAATGTCTTCTGAGCTTGTTTTAAAATGAAAGCTGAATTGATCCAGGTACTCTCTGAACATGATTCCCCTATACTGCGAAAGAAGAATCTTTGTGGAATACATGGGCAGCACTACTAACCATACAGTGCCATAGTTCATCAACCTAAGTCATGGCTCGATATTAGCAGTCAGGATCTGGCATGTATCCTAATTGTTATCCTGGCATGTATCCTCACCTGACAATGGCATTTCTGTTGCTATAGTTACATGGTATAAATCTGCTACTGACTCATTTCTCACAAATCATGGGTAGTTACCTTCCATTCTCATATAGCATCCCAATTTACAAAATGGCAGTCTCTATGAGAGAACAATGATTATCACTGTGTATGGGAACAAAATAAGCTTAATAAAAAAAGTTGTAATGTGTTTCTCCAATGTTTGCTAAAAATGTGCAATCATAACATTGTTCCTAAAATATTGAAAGAAAGTCCATTTTGAAATGTCCCTTTTAAGGATTTTCAAAATTATAGCAATGTCAAGACACTAATTTAATTAGAAAGCTTTCAGTAAATGAAATATCATAATTTAAATTAGTATTTGAACTGACTTCTCATACTGGCAATTTGAACCATGAATTTAAATCAATTTATTCTATTATTCAGTTGCTTAAATTATCAGAAACTGAGTGCTTTTCAGATCTGAGAGAGAGCTTCTCAATTTTGATAGCAGTGAAATGTCAGATTTGAAGTTGATGATCATGCCTGTTGAATCCGCGCTCAATACATAATGACATTCAATCATAAATCCATACAGTTAATTTTTTTAAAAAACAGGCACTGAAATGGTATTTCACAATCTTTACAATATAAAATATTAATATTTTAAGGGTCAATGAAGGGAGGGAGGGAGAGAGAGAGAGAGGAAGGGAGAGAGAGATGACCAAATTTAAAAGAATTTGAAAATTATTTTAATTCAAAATGACCCAACAGAAAGCCTTACATTACAAAAGAAAAACAAAATATATTATGAAATTGCTAACATGGAGAGAGCTGTGTGGAAGACAGAACAGGAGACAAAATAGTACGTCATCCTTCCTCCAGTAACAATTGTGACTTGACCTGATCAAACCAGACTGAGCTCTCAAATTTTCTTGGTTTACCATAGCAACCTGACAAGTAGGTGCTGAAACACAGGGGAACCCTCCATCTCAAGTCCTACAGTACTGAAATGAGCAGAAATTTGCTGGAGCAGAAAAGTGACCTATTTTCACTTTTTGAGAACTTTCAAAGGTTTGGGCAGACTACTGGCTTCCTGATAAATTAAGATTTGTACATTAGGAAGTAGCTTCAGGAATCTGATCTCCCTTGCACTCCTTCTTGCCCTTTTAGTCTTAGCTGTAACCAAAGCTTAACATTACATTTATAATACTGCTAAGTGTGGTTCATAGTAAGCCAAGATTCATATCCTAAGTGGAATTTGAAACAGGGTTGGAAGCCTGTTTTGCATTGGTATAATAATGCTTTATAGGAGGGAAAGAGTTGGGAATTTTCTGGGAGATGTATGTTCTCGTGGGTGTCCTCTTCTTTGCAAGCCACAATTTGTAGGGATTAAAGTTATTCTCACATGGAGTCTTATGTTATATAAAGTATCAAATATTAACAAATATTTGGCTACTATGTTTTCATGCTGTCCCTCAGGAGGACAAAGTTTTTTGTAGCATGAGTAAATAAATTAAGCGAAAAAGAGAACGAATTACAATCCAAACAGAAGCCTTTTGAATAAACAAATATGGTATCTAATATTGTAAATAGATTAGAAATATGATAATTAAATAATCTAGAAAAACACACTCTGCTGTACATCTATAAACATAAATATTTACAAAACTCTAGCTGTTTTCAAAAGAATGAGGTTTGTGGTTTCCTAACGATCTTGTCCATTTCTTTGGTGTGCTTGCCAATCTCTGTGTTTTTAAGAAAATCATTAAGAGTTGACAAACATACAAGAAGAGATATCAGGCCTAGCAAAGATATTTATATTGTTTCATATTTTAAGCCCAAACATTTAACAGAAAATTCTCATAATTTTCTTTTTTAAGTTATACACCTCTTCAATTTGTCAGTCTAGTAACTTGCATCAAATAAGTTAGAATCTATGTTTCACAACCCTTCATCCAGTTGAGCTTTCACAGAGGTATGCATGTATATGGTACATTCTGTCTCTTAGCCTCAAATTAGCACAGTACATATGCTGTGGAATTCCCTGAACATTAACACTAAAGAGGGAGGGCGACTACCCAGTTATTGAACAACTCAAGTGCTTAATTTTCTATATAACTGGGACCCAAAGTTCAACCTTCCCCTTTGCCTTAAACTTTCCAACACAGCTTCACAGAAAGGAAGGCATGCAGGTGGTGTTTAGGACTTTTAGACTGATTAATATGTACTTTATAAAAATGAGTTAAGTATTAAAACATGGGGAGAAACACAAAAATAAACCTCAAACAAATAAATAAAAGCAATTACATATTTCATTAAATAGCTCTTTTGTTATCAGCATGGCATTTACATATTTTTGAAGTCACAGCAGCAAGACAGAATTAAAAGTCATCTTATGGATCCCTGTACCCATAGAGATAACTAGGATGTTAAGAATGCAATAGAACAAGCAAACTGATTCAGACCTGCAAATCCATTGTGACAGTTCACCATACTTAAGCACAACTAAATTCCTCTGGATTGGACCTGGATTGAAAGTACCTAAAAATCATAAAATTGACCATTGTAGAGTTTAAACATTTCTCAGAGACTAAAACTTACTAGTAGCTATTTGTTGATGTGAAGAGTGGGATCTTATTGCCTGTAGCATTGCATTTACGTCTAGTATATCAAATGCTTGCTTGACTTGGCTATGGCACAAAAAGAAAAAAAAAAGGGCATTTCAGCAATCACTCCACTTTCCTCTAGCAATTACTGAAACATTTAAGGGAAGAAAAGTACTATTAACCTGTTATCTTCTACTGAGCCATCAACTTGTTGCTTGCTTCTACAAAACCAAGGCTAAAATAAATTCCTTGAGTTATCGCTGTTCCTTAAAAAACCATTAAAAGCAAGAAGAGAGATCCTTACATGAAGGGATACTGTGCTGCTCTTATGAACTGCAAATTATATGGCAAAACTGATATATGAGGTGTGGGTACATGTGATTGCCTGAAAACATGAAACACTGAAGCATGAGAACCATCAGTTTTTCAATGTTTAGCTGAATCTGAGCTAATATCCAAATACTTCAAGTTTCAAGATTAATAGTTGTTGACAAAGAACAATCAGAAATCCATTCCTGTAACTATATCAACTCCCATAAAATAAGAGACTTATCTAAGATATTCACAGTAGCCAATATTTAGAACTAAGCTGTAATCAAGGATTAGTTTCAAGCTACAAAGAACAACTTGGCTTTAGCATTATTAAGGAACTGTTTTTCTGGCAGGGAGAAAGTGCCTGCAGAAAGTGCCCAGTAGTGATGTTAGCTGTGTATTAAATATGATCAACTACTTGAGGTTCAACATACCTGTGAAAAGTGAATTATACCCACACACAGAATTCACATTCTGGCTATGAATTCCACATTTCAGTTTTACAGGCCTTCCTGTTGATAGATAATACAGAGATCTGTGCACGCATAATTCTCATTTGCAGGTATTTTGAATTGTGAATGATTTTCACATGTCCTGAATAAATAGAGGTTGAGTTTGGATCAGCTTAAGGCTCTGTTTAGCATCAAACAAGTTGAAAGCATGTCAGAGAAACAAATCATGGACCCCATTAAAAAAATTAAAAACTAATTGCTAGCTCAGATTCTGATTTAAGAAAACCATGAATCAGCCTATTGTATGACAGCTCAAATGTGAGCCACAGTATTTGAAATTAGATGTCTTTGAAATGAAGGTGGTGATAACAAACAAACAAACAAACAAACATGCTACAAAGCAGCAATTCCAACAGTAACAAACATCACACTGAGGTCAGGATAGGAATGTGTGAAAGTCACATGTATGATACAGGAAATAAAAATAAAAATATATTTATATATTGCACTTGAGGCACTATATGGAAACAGGATATGTCAGCTTTGAAATTAAATTTAATGCTTTTAAAGGTATCTGAGCATGTAAAACCTAATTAAAAACAACAGTCCATTCACACAGGCATCAAAGGAAGGGTAAGAAGTATGGACATCTGAAGTACAATAATTATGCAGAAGATCTGATTTGAATTAAAAAAATAAAGAATGAAGATGGCAATGTTTTCAAAGAGTCACCATCACTACAGTAAACTCTGAACACCCTAATTACACGCCTGAGCCATGATTCTGAAAAATAACCTCCCTATGGACAGAAAGTCGTGTTCATGTGGAATCCAATCAGTTGTTAGCACTCCTCATAAGTCATAAATAGGCGCTGTATTGGTGTTGTGGGAATAGTGCTAGAGGGCTTAAACCACCAATCAGTGGTGCTACAGAAACTTTTTTTGAAGCAGGGTTTGCCTAGGAACCTCTACCAATACAGAAATACAATAGCAATACTTGGTAGATGGCTCCCTTAAGCCTCACCCTTATTTGGTTTAGCATTCATTCAGCACTCTCCTCAGAAAGTTTCTTTTTACCAATATTGTACCAGATACTTTCTGATACTGTGACATCATAAATCAGCTTTTATGAAGATATCTATGTGCCAACTAAAACCTTATGTAAATACAACAATAATAAATCTTGGCTAAGAATGAAACTCAAGCAACTCCATCATGACAAAGAAGAAGCCTACAAAAGAGGTTATAGGACCCTGTATAATCAGGCCAGAACTAAACTGACTAAAAAAATCAGAATAGCAAAAAGCAACTACTTTGAAAAGCTGAAAAATTAACTTGCAGCAAGTGATCCTGCTTCAGTGTGGAAAAGCCTACAGAACATCACTGGCTACAAGAGTTCATTATCCCTGTTGAGGAAAACTATCAACTGGAAAAAAAGGAATGTATATAGGAAATGAAGGTAATATCCATAAGTAAAGGAGAATATAATCTAATATAGGTGGGAGTTGGTCTTTTTGGATTGGCCC
>JANHZU010005906.1:273661-288406 GCA_032468055.1 Acrochordus granulatus | reverse complement strand
GAAAGAGGATTCTTAAAAACAAGTATTTAGTTTTTACAATTTTTGCAATAGTGATTTTTCTTGAATTCATTTCAAAAATGAAATTCACAATATATATAACATGAACTATAAGGGATTATTACTGTAAAAATAACATAAACAGTGCTGAATGTAGAATAGAAGGTAAAGTATTGAAGTTTCAATTGTGATACTGATCTATATCAGTGCTATGTGCAATAAAATTATACTTCAGTTTGATTTGTTAATTTGTCAGTTATTATTAATATTAGTGATATGGGTTCCACAAAAGATAATCATATAAAGATGAGATTTTGAAGGAAGATTTCCAATATAGGCAGGTTACATGCTTTTATTATCAATTTAAACTTTTAAAAAATGATATACAGTGATATTAGTAAAACATGAAAAATGAAACCAAATAAATTTAGGGAGGAAAGAAAAAATTAACATTGAATGACACATTTTAAAAGCTAGCCTGGATTAAGAAAAAATTATCCTAAAAAGTTAAAAGAGAGCAATTGTAAGGGTATAAAGTTGGAAGACAAATTAGAAAAGGCTGAATATTATAAATTCTGATAAAGGATAAAAGTTTTAGGATTTTCAGCATTCAGTACAGAACTATCCTATGCTAACAGGGATCAAACTTACAAAAATGTATGATATCCATGACAGCTACACTGGTTTAAATTATTAAATCTGCTGAAAATGAAAGTAGCAATTTCAAGTTTTACTTATACTTATCACCTGAAAAATAATGTATCAGATGTGTAATAAAAACAAACATGTTTGCATCTTCATTACTGGAAAAAAAAACTCGGCTTTCTGACTGATAAGCTTTAGATTATTTGTATTTATTTATTATTTATTTAGACCATTATAAATAGGCTGCAATGTTCAACTGATTAGTATATTTCAAGTGGCATACGCCAACATACAAAACGATTATTTGATATTGTAAAGGAACTAATTTATTCTTCTATTATTTTTAACAGTGGTTTGATATTTGCATGTTTTTGATATCACAGTTTTAAGATATGAAAATATATCTTAAAAGATACACCCAACTAATATTACTATACACTATAGTCAAAAGAGATGTGATAAAGTTTTATTAATGGATAATAAAAAGAACTGATAAAATCTCATAAAAATAACTAGAATAAATAGCTCAAAAATCAAGTCCATTATTCTCTATTTCAAAGAGGAAAAGAAGCAAAATTATAAAAATTTGAAAGATTACATAGATATTCATCGCAAATGTATAAATGTTATGGAATGTAATCAAAGCAAAACAATACCTTAAACAGATATTACTTGAAAAACAAAACTTTTTAAAATAAACTGGAGAAATTATTAGTCTATATTATGAAAAAAATGTCAGTATATCCATTGTACATGAATATTCAATAAATCCTGTAGAAATTATATAGGAATCTAAAAATATTAGAAGGCTTCACATAATCGAAAATTAAATCATGCTACTTTTTCTATTTTTTTAAATGTTCCATTTATAAACAAGTTTAAAAGGTGACTAAGCCTTTGTCAGGATTTGTCAGTTTTGCTATGAATCCCTTTAAGCATTTTAAAGTCCACTATCAACCATTAATTTTAAAGTGGAATAAGAATCCTGACAACAACAAAGTTTTAAAAAATAAATTTCTATGGCAATGCTTTATAGACTTCTGCATAAATTTTAAGTCACAGGCAATCATGTTTGCAGGAAAACATAATTTACTGTAACTGGAAAATAATACTTGTTCTTATTAAGGGAATAAATTTATATACAGAGCCAGAAAATTGAATAAGTCAGTCAGTAAGATTCTGAGAAAAGAGTGTCATTGTCTTTAGATGTCAAAAAAGATTTTTAATAGGTCAGAATAAACCAGTTGCACTGAATCTACTTAAAAATATAATTCTGTTCCATTCCGTAAATAATAGGCAAACATAATACTAAATAAATCTTGAAGAATTTCTATAAATGGCTATTTCTCTCTCGATCAAAGACAAAACCAGATATTTTTGGCTTCCTTTACAATTTTGTGTTTTCATGAGACCAATAATAATAGGTTTTATGGAATACAATATTAAGAAAACTGTTGCTAAAAAGAAAGAGTTCGACAATATTACTGTGGATAGTCAGCAGAACAAAAGAAATCTTGATTGACAAAAGACTGAAATACTGTGAAAATGTTATTGAACATATAGCAAATATGCATTATTTCCAAACCTGGATGGAAAAGAATCTTGATTAAAAAACAAAGCTAAATTAATTAGAGAAAATCAGCCATAAAGTGCAGAACTGAACTGCTGATGTGAGCAAGTGTATAATACTTATCACTCTAAATTTTCTTAATGCTTCCCCTACCAAAAAAGCAGTTACTGAGCAGTCCTATTAAATTATGCATTTGTTTGTTTCTATTAATTATTCTCTACTTGGAAATATCTTCCTTCTTAGATTTATTGTATATAAAATCAATTCCTTATTAGATCATTGCTATACAGTCTGAAGCATATACACTTTGCAGAAACATTTTAACAGAAACATATATGAGAGTATGACTTGTGCGACATATAAGGGAGCTATGGGTGGTTTATCAAGGCAGTTATTTGAGGCAGCGATCACTATGCCAACTGATCCATAATTGGGAAGGCTCAGATTCCTTACTTAACCTCAAAGCTAAGTCATTTTCTTTTAGCTCAGTTACTTTACAATACTTCATAAGTTTTAATAAGGATGAAAGGAACAGGAGAAATGCCTCCAACTTCTTCAGACAAAGCAAAATTAAAAATGTAATATTAAGATATAATGGATTGGATTACTATTTCTGGAATGCATATTTGACAGTTACATTCACAATTTCAACAACACCTGCAGTATGCCAGCAGTCACTGAAAACATAGTAGAACACAAATGGTTTCAGTATGCATATATTTGAACCAAAGGACAAATGTGTACATTTTATTTTTTTATTTGTATCCCGCCTTTTTATTTTTAAAAACTCAAGGCGGTGGACATATTTAACACACCTTCCTCTTCCTATTTTCCCTGCAACAGCAACCCTGTGAAGTGAGTTGGGCTGAGAGAGAGTAATTTTAGGCTAAAATTCAGCTAATATTAAAATAAACCTTTACACTATTTCTTAATCCCATTCAAAAATTTTAGATGGCATAAAAATGCACCCGCAGATATCTTCAGTTTGCTGTTTTTATGATTTCATGCAGAATTTAGCAGTTCAGCAGAAAATTTTAGACTAAAAAGGAAAAATATCTCTTTTTTACAGGTCTTCTTTTATCAAGACATTACACAAGTTAAGTCTAGCCTTGTTAATAACAAGAAACAAAAAAACCTAAATGAGAAACAAACAAACAAAACCCCTTAGCAAAAATTGTTTTGTTGTTGTTTTCTACTTATCCTGGAATCTGTGCATTTTTAAAATTGAGTTCAGGTATATTGGATTCCCCGAATCCCACCAAAAAAAAAAGACATCAACTTTTACTTGCTACTTCATGCTTGCATAACAAAAACATTATAACATGGTATCGTATCATAAAGATTGCAACAGAATAAACTGACAATCTAAGATACAACTTATGAAGCTCTTCTCTAGCCCCTGTGATAGGCATCTCCAAAACCTAATTTCAAATAATAAATGTCTGTTGAGGAGATAATAGGAATTAAGAGTACCAAACCAAAATATTCATATGCTTTCATATACTGATATTGTATTTATTTTCTTTCCTTCATTTAGATGGTTTCTTCATAAATTCACCATTATTTTAAGTGTATAAAACTAACCACTACAAATTAGATACCTATTTAATTGCCATATTAGTTAGGAAGAGCCTATTATGGCTTTTCTATATAATAAAGCTTTTTATCAGAAAATTATCCTGTCTTCAGGGATATTACTTCAGGAGAGAAAGCAAGTATTTAACTCTTAATTTCAAAAACCTATCACTGAAAATGTTTTAAAATAATAAGCAACTACAGTATGTTTGCTCTCTACTATAGCAGTTATTTTAATTAAGAAAAATAATTTTCCACTTTTCTTTCTTAGATTGGCCATCCACAAAGTTAAGCAAAACAAAATTCTTTGGAGTTCCAAAGAGACCACAGTGCAGTGCAACTGCTTAAAGATTCAAGAGCATCATCACTCAAGACTGCTTTCTTCCATGTAAAAGACACTGGGATAAATGATCTCTTTTCTGTTTATGTTGCTTTTTGTTTTACTTTAAAGAACAATTAATCTATTATGCTATTTTAGTTATTCACATGATTGTCAAGAGAGAGAGAAATATATCATTGCCTACAAACAACCAGAAATGCAAACAATAACATTTGGATTTGATGTTGTTCCAATACTTTTAAGCATTCATACAGTTTATCCTAAATTGTTAAGATTCAATATCAAACAACACGATAGCCTCTTATGATGGGACTGCCATGTTGTAGATTTGTGAATAAGCTACTTGATTCCAACTACGCTATGTCTCTGATTTATTCTACAGTATATACAGTTCTTCTGAAATCTGGAGAAATTCAGATGGCATTTCAGTTGGAGTTTGGACTGTTTCTCTCACAGCATACACATACCACTGGAGGGGGGAAGCTTTCTTTATAGACCTAGAAATCCTTCCCCTATCATGCAGAAAGCTGCTGCAGAGGAGTACAAAGCAAAACATAATGGGATAGTAGCAATGTGGCATGAAGCTCAAGACATAAGCAGATTGGAGCCAGAGGAGTGAAGCTGAGGGATGACAGAAAAGTAACAAGGCCAAGGATGAGGAACGTCAGATGAAGGATGAATGGGGATTATGCTTGCCAATGTATGTTACAAGTAGAAAGGATATGTATGAGAAATAGCATGCATATTTTTTCTCTTTTTGCTGAGGAAGAAAGAATCGTATGAAACTGCCCCCTCTGTAATATGTTTTTGCTCCAGTATACACATTGCTCAACAGTATCTTCTGTGAGAGAGAGAGGATATTCCCCAGCCTGCTTACATTTTGGAGGACAATAAATGCTCTTCACTTCCAAAAAAAACTTTAGGGAGGAATGTATTATGAGATGGAGACAACTGCTGGGGTGCAGGGACATACAGATCAAATATTTGCCTCCCACTCAATTTTTGGAGCAAATTACTTTTCCCTGATGACCAGAGGCACCCGACTCTGCTGTGTGGCAGCTGCATGTATTTTAAAATATTGCCGAGGACCCAAAAAGATTGAGACTATCTACTTTATGTGATGTGCATTGGCACCTACTTTTTGATAGGTGTTTAAAAGTTTAACCTCAAACCCAGCTTCAATAATCTGCAGCAGAATATGAGTGATTAGAATTGAATCCAACTTCCTGTTATATAAAAGCCTCTTTACTGCCAAGCCCTTTTCATTTCACTTAAATGCCAACCTAAGAAAATACAGTTCAGCCGTGTTCTTTGCACTGTGTTCAAGTCCACTGCTCCATTTACAATTTGTACACCTGATATTTTTACTTTTATATATTGCAATACTCACAGGCAGCCAGAATTTTAGTCCCTTGAAACAGGGCACTCAGGAGGAGGAGGAGGAGGAGAGGTAGTGGGATTGTCAGGGGATAAAACACACAAAAGCATTACGGCAATATCAAAGAAGCCAGCTGAACAAAAACCTTAGTTATATTCTTGAGACTAACATGCATGCTTTGAAAATGTGCTTGGAATACGATAGTCAGGGAGTTTGCTTTGACTAACAGTCACCCACCCAACATACTACATACCATTCTGAAAGCTTAGCTTCCAATTTCCATGCCCAAGAGAAGCTAAGATGTCACTTTTCTGAAAACGTCTGATCCATCTCCAAAATATATAAAAGCCTGTCCCATTTGTAAAATATGATTTATTTTAAAACTGATATTTGAATATCAGCTAACAAGAGAATATAGTCTATGCTATTCTGCAATGCTGAGTTTAAAAAAATCTGTAATAGATTCAGAAGTGAAGATTGTACTATATAATTCTCCCACATCAGAATTACAAAGTAAGATACATTCACAAAATCTGGCTGAAGAACGGGATTCTAAAATGTAACATTAAGTTACTGAATATTTCATATTAAAGGAAATTGCCTTACAGCTAGAGGTAAATCTAGCAACTGACTACAGAATTTATTTTCTGAAGGTCTCAATTTCAAAGGACTGAAAGTATGCTGAAATAAAAGCTGTAGCATGACTTAAAGAAACAGCATATTCACCAAAGAGATGAATGGTTTCTTTTGGTTGTAAGAAAAGGAAGATCTCAAATATTTTTTTGAAAAATCCACAAAAATAATTCCAATAATTTTTTAAAAGAAGTACAGTAATCATAAAAACTTATCAACTCCATCTATAAAGCACTACCTCATTTTTATTGTAGTCTTATAAATCCTTTAGAAGCAAGTAAACCTTATTCAAACATCCCACTCTAAAATATTTTTAAAAATGACAACCTCACAAAACAACAAGGGATAAACTGGTATGAATTGGGTTAAGGACCAAAATAATCACATACAGCAGAATCAAAGAATTTGATAGTTTAGACAAAAATACACATACTCCAACTTTTATAGAGCTAAAGAAGGTGTGAAACATAGCAATATAAGCTAACAGGATTAACAAATTTGGGCCCACCATCCAATACTGGACAATCACTTTTACAGTGAGAGTAAAGATTATCAGGGCCTTTCCCAGATTTCAAAAGCCTCACTAAACTGACCACCTTCAAGAGACCGTTTTGGAAAATTCTACTTTTTAAATTCTGTTCACATTTTCCATTGGAGAATCTATCATAATGTGTTTTTCTCAAATATGAGTTTGAGTGCAATCTAAGCTTATAATGCATCAACTGACATTATTTTTTAACCCCTAGAAAGCATAGATACTTCTTAACTTCTAGACCACAATTAAATTGTGCCATATATCTCTCTGGGCATCCTTCTTTTGCATTGAAAGAAAAGCCTATTATTGACCTAACAGGTAAAATCTTGAAGGGCTGAAGGGACTGAATTGTGATTCCTATATATAAAAATGGAGATTATATATGCATGAAAAGCAACATCTGCAAACTACATGCATACAATCTGTGGTTAAAAAGAATAGACTGGATAGGATAAGAGATATGCATAGCTGGTGCACAAGCAGAATTTAGAGCTGGCCCAAGGATCTATTAAAGACTAATGTTTCTGCATATGTGCAGAAAGAGCATAGTAGTAAGATAAAATTATAAGATAAATGAATTAAACAAGAAAGATTCAAGTCAAAAGAGAAGGGGTCAGCAGAAGAGAATATGAGAGGTGTGAGCTTTCAATACAGCCACTTTTAGGAATTTATGAAATAAAAATATGGCATTGTGTTCTACTTATTAAAAATACACAAGATAGTCAGAAGCTGTTAGATACAGCAGAATAAGCAAAGTAAGATATTGGGCATGGAAGGGGAGGCAAAGGAAATGGAGAAGAGAATCATGACAATATAGAAAGGCACTGCATAATACACAAACAGAAGCAAAAATCTACAACAGAGAACTAAAAAAAGTTCAGTAAGTCTCCATCTCATCAAAAAGATTACAAAAAGAGTAATATTAACAAAAATATTACTAATACCAATTTACATATGAAATAAGTTCTCTGTTGTACTGAGACTAACTTTTGAATTCTAGGAACTAAATCTGAAGATATTATTCCATAGGCAGAATGCATCCACCAATGAAACAGATTTTCCTTCTCTATTTAATATATCTTTCATGCCTTTCAAATTTTTTCCAGAAGATGGAGATATCAGAGCTGGGACACAAACTCGAAGATGGAGAAAGAGAAGAGCTAACTTAAAATTTTCTTGTATGAATACATTGGATGTTTATATCTAACACTGGATCTATTTATAAGCACCTTAATATTATGTGTTAGCTTCGCTCACAAATGGTTAATAATTGTTGTGAGAGTTCATTTTATTGATTGCACTTTTATTGGTCAATGACCAAAATAATATTTTGTCTCTCTTATCAGCTTAATCAACAGTTAGTACCTCAAATATAAACTCCAATTTATAATTTAAAGGTGTTCACTAAATTAAGGAATCTGAATATATGTAGATTTAGGCACCAGAAAATCTGTTTCAACCATTTTTAAAGTAGGTTTATGTCCAGTAGAAAAACTAACACAAAATATAGAATTGTGCTGAATATAAAATCAGTAAATTCTAGAGAAATAGGAAGAAAAACCGCAGAAAAAGGATTTGAGAATATTTAGTAACAGAATAGAAAGTATACTGCCTAAAAATGTGTTCCCAATCATGTACATTTTTTTGAGAACAGTACTGCATATAGGCTTAAAACTTTCTCTCCAAATCCCAATGATCAAAATAGCCAAAAAAATACACTGTTTAGTTGAAAACAAAGGGAAAATGCTTAAAGTTTCTAAATTGAAAGTGAATGCATGGCTTTAATAAACCACAAGGAGATCTTTCCAACCTGGTATTTTCCAGATTTGTTGACTAAAGTCCTAGAACTTTCAGTCAGCGCAAACGGAAACATGCTACTTTTCCTCCCAAAATATTTCTTAGCTCAAATGCTATGTTCAAACATGCATTCCCTAGAGCAAATTTGCTCTTTCGAGGACAAACTTGCGTACATATGCAACCATCTGTTTTCTCATATTAGAAAAAAATGCAAAATGATGTGGAGCTTTAATAGGATGGACTAGGAACTAGAATCTGATGCTGACCAGATATACACTGTTCCTACTAGTACCATTTTTTACATATTATTTCATTTTCCTCCTATATTTTTAACAGTAGAAGTATTTGACAAAAGTTCTATGCTCATTAAATAATTTTAAACTATTAAATACAGGAAGAAAATGAGTAATGAGTTATGTTAACACTAATTTCTTCAGATGTAGAAAAAATTAGCTTCATTGTACATAAAAGATGTGGATTATTCCATTCTTTTCTTATATGACACAACATGAATTACAAATTTCTATTAGCAAACTGTGATATATTGTAAAAAGATATGAGCCAAAGCTCATTCAGCTGCTAAAACAATACCTGATTTTATATTTGTGTTTGAAATTCACTTACATGGTCAAAATCAGTAGAATATTGAACATAATTTGCAATTATTCAATAAAAAGTTTTGTTGTTATTCCTTATGCATTTTTTTGGCTAGACAGAAGGATGGCATCATTGCACAATGTATATGATCATAGATTAACTAGAACAATATGGTCCAATTACAATAGTTCTGCCCTGCTGTTTATAAAGGCAGAAACCAAGAAGAGACATCTGAGCCTAATGAAAAAGAAATTCATTTGATGAAACTGATAGTGAAAGTCCTATTATTGGTGGCACAGTTATGATTGATTATATTTTATAAATTTGATTTAATAAAAATGATTGCATTTTATAAATTTTAAAAGAGTGATTGAAAATAGGATTATTTTAAACATTAAGATATTTCATCTGTAGTCCAACACTGAAGAGAGAATGAAACATAACGTAACCTTTAAAAATAAATGGTGTTCTGTAAGACAACCTAAATAATTACAAATAAGATATAAACCTGAATGAATTGGACCTATGCCCTTCTGTAATCTAAAGGCACCTACAATTCATTGCAGGGATTAACATCCAGGAGTGTCTCCTAATGGAAAATATTTTTATTTCTTCTCTCAGTAGTCCCTTTCATTTCCATACCTCAACCCAAATGGTAATCTACAGCATCAATGCATCACATACTGCCCCTAAAATCTCCCAGATTCAGCCATCAAATTTCAGAAGCACTGAAGAACTACAACCTCTTCCTGTCTGTAGGATAGACTCTTACCACTTTTCTGATATTTTATTTGTACTGCAGCTCATTTGTTCGATTCCTAGATTCTCTTGCTCATTTTCTTTTCACTCTTCCTTTTCTTCCAATTCCAAAATTCCACCCACCCAGTTTTAAAACCTTTCTTTTACAGCACCCAGCTCCTTTTGTAGTACAGCTACTGAGATAAAGCACACATTCCTGTTCAAAAGATGAGATTCTGAGATAGCATAGATGCTGAAGAAGAAAGAAATAATCTATAAAAATTATTCCCAAGCACCCAAGAGCAGAACTCAGTTCCTTGAAAAGTTTGGATTACACCCACCATTCTGTTAATATCTGCCACCCCCAAATCTACTGAAAATTTTGATTAAAAATTTCCAGTATACATACTTGTTACTTGCTGTAAGAAATCCAAACAAGGTCGGCTACTTCCAGATATACTTATTGAAACCGCCAATGGAGTCTGTCCTTCATAGTTCCTTGTGTTGGTATCTGCACCATAATTATATAACATCTGTGCACAGAGTACATCATCCCTAAGAGCAGACAAGTGCAATGGTGTCTGTCCATCTTCTAAGCGCCCCAAGTTCGTATCCGCTCCTCTCTGAAGGAACATCCGGCAATAAGTGTGATTGCTTTTGATCACAGCATAGCGTAACAGAAAGCCATTTTGAATGTCAATGTTAGCATTGTGATCTAGGAGGATTTTGACACAGCTGGACCGTTCACGTATAATGGCAAGCTGAAGTGGTGTAGTACCTTTGTCACTAAGAGGATCAACTTCAGCCTTGAACTCCAGCAAGAGTCGGACAAAGGAGTCTCTTCCATAATGAGCTGCCACATGCAGGGGAGTCCAACCATCATTACTCTTTGCATTAATAATATCAACACGATAGTCTGATTCCAGCATTAGGCGTGCAATCCGAGCTCGGCCATGCATAGCTGCATAATGTAGAGCAGTGAAGCCACCAATTAGGTCTTTCACTGTAGGATCCGCTGGAGTTTTAAAAAGTGCAAGAAGTTAGTTATCATTAAAAACACATAAAACAAATTTAAAATAGAACTTCTTCCCGTAAGGTATATCTACAAAATCACCTTTCTAATAAACTTGAAATGTATCAGTTCACTACATTTTTCACAAGTGTTAGCACTTTCATAGTATGATACAATGTTCATTTTATTAACACAAAACTTAATTCTTCAATAGATATTATAAAAGAACTGAAGAATTACTGCCATCCGTTATCATTATTTCTATATGCATTTTTCTAACTAATACAAATGTAATATTATAAAAAAAATCAGGGAATTTCCATCTTCCAAATTAAGCAATATTGTCATACTAGAAATTGCTTTATAGGCACTAAGAATTTAACATTTTAAACATTAGAATTTCAATATTGAAAAATGCAAAATTTCAAAAATGGGGCATGCTTCTGAATCATGGGTTGAATTTTAAATATTTTCATACTAAGTTTCATATAAAAGGTAGTGCAGAAGATCCAATTATTGACAAGAATTTCAAAGCAAACCAATAAAATGTGGATCTGGTTTGAGACAAATAAAGTGAATTTTTCCCCTATGATTATATTTTGGTCAAAAAACATAGAAAATGAATATGTGGTATACAGTTATTCACGCAATCAGGTCTCTCAATTCAACCACCATTATGTATTCTAAATCCAATTTTTCAAAATATTTCTACCTATCTACTCTAATCCCTTCTGCTCTAACATTTCATGTTTCGTTCAGTGTTTTGTTTTCCCTTGGTCATCTGTAGCAATATCTGCAAGCCCAAAATATAGATGTATTATGGTCTGGCAAGATAAACTTGTTTTATTGGGTTAATACTGTATAAGGTAAGGAAAGCCCTTTGTGACCTATGCACTTTTCAGATCATCTTAATAAAAACTGTTTTCTGTAAAATGAAAATAACTTGACTTTGCCATCCCATAAAATGTTTAGATTTGCAAGAATGTAAACATCTAATTCTGAAAAGAAATCAGGATAGGGCAAAATAGAGCAATAGCTCTCCCACAGAAATCTGGATTCATAAAATATTTTAAAATTTACTAGATGTATAGATCTAATATCATCCTACCATGTTCAAATAACTATAACAACATTATTTCATGCACAATTTACATGCTACTGGTACTCAATTCTTCCCCTTTCTGCTAATGTTATTTGAATATAAAAAGTGATATTAAATCTTGGCAAGGGCAGTATATGAACATAATTGTGCAACATTACAGGAGAGAAATCTCAACTCTAAATACTGCTACAGGTGGAAAGATAAGATATGCAGTAAATTTAAATAAACTTCTGTTTGATAGAATACATTATTGAAAATATTCTGGTTAAATTTGCTTTCCCAATGAGGACAAGACAATTAGATATTAAAATCACAATCCTATTTTATAGTTAAAGAAAATAACTTGTATTAGCAATGTCTGTACAGACTAACTCTGAATTGGAATTCAACTTGTTTAAAAACTTTTCCTTTCAATAAATCGTTTTTTAACTGGTATTAAATATCTCTTTATGAGACCGGTGAAAGTATCTTCATTTCTTTTCTTTCCATTTTTTCATAGATATAAAGAACCTCAATAGTAAATTGAATATCACCTAGTGGTAAAATTTGAAATCTATTTCTTTTGAGTTAATTCAAAGGCAATAGAGAACAATCTAGACTAAGAGGAAAGCCTGGCTATCAGATGCAATTCAGGTGAGGTGATCCCGGAACAACCTCTTATCTGAATTTACAGTCAAGAAATTTAGAAATTTAATAATATGTAGCTCAGGTTGAACTATAGAATCCTGGTATTCTCATGAGTAGATGCTATCCACCTACACATCTGCAAGCAAAAACCAAGCTCAGAGAGCACCAAGGACTCCACAGTTTAGAAATCATTAAAGAAGCTAAAGAATAACTAAATCTGAAAAATCAAATGATCTAATTATACTTAGTGAGAATAAATTAAAGATAAAAATAATTTGTATGAAAATGGAAAAAGAAACCTAATTTATGAAATAAAATGTATGAAAAGATTCAATAGATATACTCAATCCCAATGAACTGCTTCTTTCTCCAGTTTATCGTAAGATTCATGTCTACTACATTTCTTAAAAAAAGTAGTCCTACACTTTCTCAGCCATGTGTTGTATGTTTCTAACATATTTTTGTTTTTTAATCAACTAGTCAATAGCCATAATAAAAATGGATATGCTTTGATTTCTTATCCAGTCACTTAATGAGGCTACTTAGAATTTCAGGACATCATTATTAATATAACTTTCTAGTAACTTTTACAATGCAGAACTGTTTAAGGATTGTGAAGTAATTTTTGAATTGCACTACTTGCTTCCAATAATATCTCCCAATTGCTTGCATTCAGGTTGAATGGAAATTCATGAATGTTTGCAAGTATGAAAAATTAGCAATAAAATATAGTCAGATTTTTGTTGCAAAAATATGTAGCAGAATTCACAAGCTCAGAATATGAATATAGTACTCAAGATTTCTTGATAGGTTACATTGGTAAATTAAATCAGACAAACTATCATCTACAAATTAATAAACACCCACATCAACAAATGATTCTAAGTGTAGTAAACAGTGTTTAAACACACATACACATGGTATTAAAATACACAAAAGCTGAAAAAAACACAACAATCATCTGCATAGCCAGGAAACAAGTTTCTTTGCATACTTGGGCCTACATCTGAGCAAAATACGCTATAGATACTAATGGTCTTTAAATAGTCTATTTTCATCAGGAATACTCACTAAGAAGTTAAACTGAGTTAATTCTGGAACGTGAAGCTGCAGTGGAACATCAAGATGCCAAAAAAGCTCAGCATTGTCTTTTGCGAACTCAGGGCCCATGTTAAGTCTTATCAATGCTTATTCAATGCTTTACAGAGAATTCTCAAATGTTCAGAAGTAAAGTTTTGCAAACATTACACTGCCATCTTCTGGTAATATTCAGTATGAGAAAGATTGTAAAAATGACAGTTTTGGGTTAAATTGAAGTCTAAATAACATTTACTTTCTGGCAATATTATGGAAATAATTTGCTATTGCCTTTTTCCAGGATGTTTGAAAAAAATTCCAGTGATTATAACAGCATTTCTCAGAGTCATCCTTTCAAATAACTACCTCCAATTGCAGTAGCTTTTCAAGAGCAGCCAAAATTGGCTAAGTACTGCCATACAAATCTTAAAGAACAATTTATTATATCTGTATAGCATAAAGTTCTATTAATAAAACTCAAATGAAATGCCTGCCCTTATCTATAAGCAATTTCTGCATGTGCAGAGCCCTGATTCTCTGCGGAAGTATATTTTGCTACCCAGACCTCCTCTTTAAATCCCCTGCTGCATAACCAGCAACACTAAGTACCTATTCATCTATAAATGGGACATTATTTATAAAATTTAAGGGAAAGATGCAGAGATTAAAGAACAGAATATTCCTTATACCTACAGAAGACTTAAATTTCATTTTATTTTTTATAAATGCAACTGAGAAATACACTCTAGCAGATCTTGGGAAATCACTAAAAAACCCAAAGCCAAATGATATTGCCCAAATAGTGACAATCCCACACGGCAATTCAGAAAAACTGAATTATGAAGCTCATTTGTATTATGAACTTCTCACTTTAAAGTTGTTCTACTATTACAAATGCATTCATGTGTATTTGTTAGAAGTGGTTCATACCCTACACTTAAGAATGATTTGATATGTCAGAACATATAAATTTATATTATGAAAGTCATCACAATTTATAATATAGAATACAGTGGTGCCTCACAAGACGAGATTAATCCGTTCTGGAAGAATGCTCTTAGCGTGAAATGCTCGTAAAGAGAAATGCAGTTTCCCATAGGAAACAATGGAAAGTCAGATAAT
>JANHZU010005906.1:244366-269436 GCA_032468055.1 Acrochordus granulatus | reverse complement strand
ACAAACAAAAACACTCATCTAAAGGTCACAAAGGCTTCACATAACAAAAACAATATAAACATTTGAAACTCTGTTGTAAATATTAATAATTTTTAAAAGCCCATCACATTTTAAAAACCTAAAACTAACTTCACCTTAGGAATATCAGTAAGGCTAATATATTCCACCCTTTGCTGTTTACCTTGCAAATTGTTTCTCAGTGACATATTTTCAAATTCTTATAATCGCAAGGAGCCCCTGAAATCACACTGAGCCTCACTGAACAAAAACAGTATCTCACCCTTTCCCTACAAAACTATCAACAGGGACCAAAACACATCAAACTGTTTATGACTGTAAAGAGACTCAAAAGGGAACATTTAATTTCAAGGGCTTGAATTAACAAGAAAAGAGTCTACATGCTTTTTTCTTATGACATTTTTCCCTTAGCATACTATATTTATCACAGAAAATCTTCAATAAAAGACTTCTTAGTTGCACGTGATCCTGGATATCATAGTCCACTTTAGCATCCTAGAAAGCATAACAGCTATTCTATCTGCCACAAACAGACTGTTGAACACTTTTTGGATCAAACTATACACAGGAAAAGAGAAGTAAAAAATGGAGTCAACATGAATAAATCTTCGTTATTTCTTAGTTTCTTATCTAAAACATGTATACCCAAACTGGGCCAGTGCACCTAATTCAAAGAAACTGATTCTCCAGAGGACAAATGAATTAGAAATCAGACCACTGCAATGTGTTATACATGCATATAATCAAGCTGCAAGAATTGTCTTCGTTAAGCAGATATACAATCTGTTAAGGTAACTAATCTATATTAACAATCAAAATCTTCTATGCTTTGCAATATACAAATAACACATCTTACTTGTAACTATCAACAAAAAAGAAGTTGTTAAAAACTTCAATCATTATCCAGTAATAATCTTACCAACTAATACAATGCTTTTAAAAATGAAATTTTAGATTTGTTACCTGGATACTACGTTCTTCTATTACATTTTTGCTTCTTGATTTTTATTTTGGATTCATAGTTTCCTAATTTCTTGTGTAGCAACATCAGCCTGGAAAACAAGCAGAACAGATTTATAACAGGTACAGTTTTTTATGCTTTCCAAATTGACACATTTTGCCTTATCCAACAAGGAGTGCAGAGCAGTTTACGACGGTTCCCCCCAGATCCTATGTATTGCTCTTTTCAAATAGCAACCCTATGACATAATTATGGTGGAAGATGATGCGTTAACCAAGAATTCCCAGAAACTATTCTGACTGAATGGAAATTTGAGTCTAGTCCTTCCCTCTCGCAACAGTACAATATTATGACTAGTCGGACACCACAATTCTTAACAATGATTTGAGTTTTCTTGTTTTACAGGAATTATTGATTATCCAACCTATAAACTATAACTTACAAATAGCAAATGCTGGATTCACAGGCTTGTTAAGTTAAACCAAGCATTTGACATATAGAACTAAATATGCTATATAATTAAAGTCTAAAAATGAGTTCCTTTATCACACATTTTAAGGAAGGTCAACCCTCTGCTTTAAACTTAGGTGATCAGGTACAGTACCTTCATTTTCCAATTGGTGAATAAAGCACTCTCCTTACATAAATCATGGAAAAGCTCTTTTTTAACCTAGCTTAGATTTGGTACTCTTACTCTTACTCTCCCTTCCCTTGCACTAATTTGAACAATTAGCATTATCTTTTATGACTCTCAAAGCAAACTTTAGAGAAGATCCAATACAAGTTTTCCCATCCTTTCTCATCTTATAAGCACAGAATTTCTTCCTAAGCCATTCTCACTTTTTTTTCCCTTTTAGAACAAGAGGATATCTTTTTTCCCTCTAAGGAATTCAGTAATAAAATCTTCCCCAACACAAGGCTTGGAGATGCCAACATAAGCTTCTTTCCCTTTCTCATGTGATATTTCCCCCCTCCCACATCAAGCCATTCTCGCTTTTATAGGTATGAGGAAGAGGTGTACTATGAAAAACTCACTGTGATTTAACTGTGCTTTTCAACAGTTTCTCAACATTAGGGTCACTAGCACTCAACTCTCACCATTAATCTCTTCATATTAGACTCCTAGTTATTCAATGAAACTGAATAGTGAAAGAATCATATCAGATAAAAGGATATATTTTACATAGTATGTTATTAAATTTTGAAATTTGCTATCACAACATAAAGTGATGCCTGCCAACTTGGACTGCTACAAAAATAGACAAATACATGGAGGATAAAGATATCAATGAATTGTTATATATTACCTTCAGCATCAGAGCTAGGGTTTTTGAATCACTGTTGCCAAGGAACACAAGTACTGTAGGAGAAAGCTATTTAACTCATATTCTGATAGTGGGTTTCACAAAGGCATCTGACTGGCCACTGTTCTAGATAAAATGGATCTCTGGTTTGATCCAGCATCATTCCTTTTTTATCTATTTTATTATGTTTCCAACCTTCCAGGATGGGTTTTTATCTATTTTATCTATCTATTTTTCCAGGATGGGTTTTATCTATTTTAATTGTTCCCCACCTAATCCCATGATTCCTTCTTCTGTATTTTTTTAAAGAATAATCTCTGCCCACTGCTTTCCTCCAAGGCAATATAAAGAAATCTTCCAGTGCCATTTTAAACTTGCTACTTGAAAGTTCTTCTGAGTAAAAGACACATGCTCAGAATGAGGACTCAATCTTTTTTTAGTTTTTGAGATAGGAAGAAAGAAAACATTTATTTTGCTAATAATTGTTGAGAAAAACTTTTCAATTTTATTTTAAATAATAAAATAATACTGCAGCATTTTAATGGCCATAACATCATTGTTGACTTCATTAGAATGCTTGTACAATAATTTAGTTTTTAATGGGTCACTAATCCTTAATAAATGTTACAGTTCATACAACAAACCTAACAATTCTGAACCTAGCAGTTTCATTTCCACAACGTTAGGTTTGGTTATTTAGACCTTAATGGGTTTTGAATATGTCTGTGTTTACCATGTTATATGGACTATTTAATTAGTTTATGATTCAAAGTATTGAGCAAATCCAGAAATAAATTAATCCAGTAAACACTCCTGTCACATCAGAAGAAGATACTAAAGCAAGACAGGTTGGTCAAGTCATACTTAAAATATTGTATTGACCACAGCATTTTAGGAGCAACACTGAGAAATGAAGGTTTAAGAGTGGAGCAAGTGAGGGTTCAAGGATTGGACCCATTAGGTATGTATAGCCTGGAGACCTGATACAATATGGACATTTTCAAGTATATGAAGGGTTGTTATATAGAAAATTAGGCAGAATTGGGCAGATGACAAAAAAGGACATACTGTCACAGGAGGTGTTTAAACAAAAATTGGACAGATTTCAGGGATGTTATAGGAGGGTTTGGACTAGATCATCTCCATAATATTTCTGCTCTTTATGTTCTGTTATGTTACAGGGGAAAATAAGATGTGTTTTTTTCTTCCATTCAATTGTGTCTGATTCTCAGAGACTGACTGGGGAAGTCCCTTCAATATTCTTTGCAAGGTTTTTCAGAAGTGGTTTGCAGTTACTTCCTTCTTAGGGCCAAGATAAAGTGACTGGCCCAAGGTTGCTCAACTGGCTTTGTGCCCAAGGTGGGACTAGAAATCATGGGTTTCTAGCCTCATGCCTTAACCACTACATCAAAATGGCAAATTTAGAGTTCAAATTGCCTTGTTTTAAGTTTCAAATGGCTACCCTCAGTTCAGAATAGGTTTTCCAATCTTCGCGGAAGAGCTCATGATGTCCTAACCATTCCAGAAGCATTTCAAGTCCAAAACCTGAAGTTTCAAAATGGAAATATTGAAACTCAAGAGTACACCTGGAAGAATCAAATGACAGCATTACTAACTTGAAACGGGTGTACTGAGCTTGAAGTGTTTCAAATTCACAGCGTTCTGCACAACACTTTATTGGGATGCATCCAGATGAAAACTGTCTGCATGCTATAATCTAAGTGCTTTTTCACTAGTTTGTTTTTTGAGAGGGGGAATGCTGGTGTGATATACAGTAAACAAGGTTCCCAGAACATGACAGTCATGAATGTGGTTCAGTATGTTGGGTGATCCCAGACAACTGAATCAGGAAATCATTGTTCAGATAACCATGGGTTAGCCTTTTGCAGACACAAACTTACATGAGCTAATCCTCTCTGCCTCCTCCCAAAATACTCCATTCTTAACTTTACCCTGGTTCACTCAACCAACGTCCTAGATTCCCATGAATACTGAAATAGAATCGTACACAATATCCCACACATGATCCTCATACACAACTGGGTTCACACAATGCATGAGGCTCCAATGCTGCTAACTTGTGACTGTTTGCTGTGCATACATGACATTCTGAACAACACGCTGCCCCTGCCTCCGTTTATCCCAATCCTTCAATCAAGCTAAAGCTGTAAAATAAATGCAGTCCTCCCCAGCATCATCCCAACTTGAACTATCATAATCTGGCTAGCTTACCCCAACTTCAGCCCACATTCTTCATCTCGGCCAGGCCCATCTCAGCCTTGGGCGTTAGCAATTCCAGCCCCAGCAACTACCGGATGTCGACGGGGACTGAGAAAACGGGGTTCATCGAGCAAACCCCTAACCAGGGAGAAGGGGTCGTGGGAACCCGACCACACCCAGGAAAGTCAGAACTAGCCAAGGAAGGGGAGCTGCTGGGGGCTTCGGGGCCCCCAGGCCACAGGAGCGTCTGGGGCGGGGGGCGCCCTGGGAGGGGGCTGCCCGGGTAGGCGTCCTCTCCCAAAGCTGCCGCGGCTCCTGAACCCCCCCCCCCGAGCTGCTGGGGGGAAAGGGGCCCACTAAGCTCCTCCCTCCTCGCCAGCCGTTACCTGTCCGTCTTTCCGTCTCCCTCGCGCGCTCCCTCGCTCTCTTTTCGCTTCAGGGCCCGGCCCGGCCGCGGCACCCCGGGCACTTTCCTTCCGGCTGCTGCACGGAGGGGGAAGGGGAAGGGGGCGCCCGGTACGGCGGGCAGGATAACGCGGGGAGACCGCCGAGGGGAGGCAGCCGGAAAGGAGACCCTCTGCACTGACTGACTGAGTAGGAGCCACCTCCGCTCCTTACTCCGGGGTCACCGGGCTAGGGCTGACCCCGGTCCCCGGCCAATCAGCGGCCGCGCTCAGCTCGCCTCCGCCGCCCACCGCCTCTCCTGATTGGGCGTTGCGGGAGGAGGGGAATCGGAAAGCCCCGCCTCCCTCCTGGCGCTTCCTCTCCTCCTCTTCTGCTTCTCGGCCGCTCTCATTCTCCACGGCTCGCCTGGAGGACTGAGGTTCCTCGGTGGCCCCTAACGGACGCTGTCGGCCTCGTCTCGACAGCTTCGGCTTCTCTTGCGTTCTCCGGGCATAGAAAGGGGCATGGGGTCATAGAGGTGCTGGTGGCTAGAATGGCGCCTCCTCCCTTCCGCCTCCCTTCCTCTTCCTCCTCCCGCGCCGCCACTCTGAAGGGCTGCTCTCCTGCCTTGTGCCGGAACTTGTAAAAGTTTCCTCCTCATCATTTGGGTCTCACCGGAAGTCCCTGTCGCTGGAGCGGGACAGCCTCGCCGATAACGGCCGCTCTTGCCTTAAAGGCCTTCGGACCGCAAGGGAGCGTGGCTAGGCCGCTCTGCGAAACGTTGCCGCCTGGTTGGAAGCCCGAGCAGCTTGGCGGGGGGGGGGGTCCGGAGGACCGCGGCATTCGTGAGCTACGGGTGTGCCCGTGGAGTCCTTAGGCCTGCTCCAATCCATAGAGCAACGGGGTGGAACATTTCTGCAGGTCGGTCCCCCGGAAATACGACTCCCCCCCAAATGCCTTGGAGTATAGCCGAGAAGAACATAAAGGTAGGGTTCCCCCCCCCGCCCCGAAAAGCTTATACATTGGCAGCCTCACATATAGTTTGCCATGTCGTTTGCTTTCCCGGTCTTATCGAGAGTCCTGGAGGGCTCCTCGTGGTGTCCCGTCCAAGTCAGATCCCGCTTGCAAACTGCCTGGACAAATCAGTTTTCTTGGAAACTTTTTCAGAAGTGGTTTGCCATTGCCTCCTTCCTAGGGCTGAGAGAGAGTGACTGGTCCAAGATGAGCCAGCGAGTTTTGTGCCCAAGGCAGGACTCAAACTCATGGCCTCCCAGTTCCTAGCCTGTTGCCTTAACCATGACACCCAACTGCCCTCTGCTGGGACCAAGAAAAAGATTTAAGGTGCTGCTCCTAGTAATTACATTGAAGTACCTGTGCACTTTGCCTATTAACAACAAAGATACAGTTTTATCATTTTAGAATGTTGTTTAACTTGCAAGTCTAAGTTAAAATCTTTGGATTTTGTAATCCTGTAATCTCTGGTCGAAGCGCAAATCAGGTCCAACTTCTTTAGCTTTTATTGAGATCACCCAAAGCTGGGCCATTTGCTAATTTTCTCCTTGTAAATTCTAAAGGTTATGTTGGGAGATAAATAGTATGAGCTATTCTGTTCTGAGATACCACTTGAATTAGTAGTTTGTTCCCTCCAGATTACATTTCTGTCGGCAGTATGAGTATATAAGGTTTCCAAAATGGAGAAATAAAAAGGCAAAGAGAGAAAGTAGTTGAGAGAAGATATCCAAAGGATGGTGTTTAGGACAGTTATTTAGGAAGTCTTGAGCATGCTTAGGATGACCACATGTGACAGGAAAAAAAAACTGAATTCAAAATTTTACTGTTTCTGGAAAGCAAGATTCTGGTCTAGATTCAGCCAAAGAAGTTACATGAGTAACTTTGGGCTAATCATTCCTGCAACAGTTCAGAGGGTTGCTGTTTGTGAGGATAAAAGAGAGACCTCCATGTAAGCTACTTTGACTGAAGAAATGGTGTAATAATAGACAAGTAAAATAGTAATTATTAGGTATGTTAGAGTAGTACTTTGTGCTGAAACGTTTCTAGTTAGATAAAATAACCTGAATTGTTTTGACTTTTCATTAAGAATCATTTTACTGAGCCTACACTCTTGTCTTTTTTTTTCCTTTTAGGTACTATGGAATAGAAATCTTTACAAAGTTATATCTTGTATTAAAAAGACTCAGTTCTTGAAAAAAGATCCTGCTGATTTGAATATATAAAGAATTCATGGATATATAAAAATTGATGATAATGGAGACTTACTTTTACTTCCTTCAAAAGATGTATAATGATGTACTTGCTGATACTCTGCTAAGCCAAGACAGTTATAGTTGTGCAGCTCTTCTAAATCCTTTGGTTTTTTCATCAGCAAAAAATCATGAATTATGTTCATGTCCTTTTTTTTCTAAGTTGGATGCTCAGATTTCTTCTGGTCTAGACCCAATAAATGATGAGCATGATGTTTCTAAAAACTTTACCCATTTGAAATGCCATGAAAGGGAAATTATGCTGCTGCAGCTAACCTTGATCAAGATGATGCTTTCCAGACTGCAACTTCAAGAGGTGGCTGCTGGCATAAAACAGAAATACCTTGAGATCCTGAGAATCCTGGAAGAATCAAACATTGTCTCTGAATTAGTAAGTTTTTTCAAACGATTATTTTTCTCAAAGCTTCGTTAAAGTATCTCAAAGCTACAACTTCCTTCTGTTTCTTCTAGATTAATCTGTTATGTCGTTCAGATAAACAGCTCTCTTACATGGCTTCCAAAAGTTTGACCGCCCTTGTGCATTTTCAGCTAACAAAAGAAGTAAGTCGGAAAGTGAGCTTTGCAGTTGTTACTATTTGAGTGAATGTATCTGCTTTGTGGTTTTATTTTTGTTTGTTTTTCTTTCAAATACAAATGTAACTGAACTTTCAACATTAACATTTCCGAATTTGGTACAATTGATACATAGTTGATGATTTTTAATAAATCCTCCCTCAGCAGAAATTCTAATTACATCTCACGCACTCTCAATTCAGCCTGTTTTCTCCCACTGAAAGAAGAGGTAAGATTATACCTGGTGGTTCCATCTGCTACCCCATTAATTAGGTTGCTTTTACTCATTGGCTGGCTAGGCAGAGGTCTTTGTCTTCCTCATTGTGCCATGTACTTACTTGAACTTAATAGAAAGTATAAATGTAAATATTATAAATCCATAAATGGCAGATAGTGTATTCTTTAAAGAGACATTCTCCCTATTTTATACTGAAGGAAAGGTGACTTCCATTGAACTATACTTTTTATGGAAGAGTATAGCTCACCATTTTTAATGATACATCTATTGCTATTTTTTAATGGAATAACAGGATTATTTTAATCTATCTTAAGATCAGTCTGAAAAATAAATGAATTACTTCTTGTCTTTCTCTATTTGCTGTAGATTCAAGACCTTTTCTGTTCATGTTTCATTCGTATTTGCTTTTTCCTACTTGTGCTACTTTTGCATTGTGATCTTTTAATGTTGTGCTTGTATTTGATTGTTTATAAGAGTTAGCTGTACAGAGATTGGAAAGTACATTAACTAGAGATATTAAGAAGTGTTGATTGATAAAAAGAAGTGCAAGTATACTTCAATTAATACTGTATTACCACTATTGTTAGGATATTTGTAACTCATCTCAAAATTCTGTAGCAATCCTCACTGCAGGTGTTACTATCTCATAGGCTTGCACAAATGTTTATTCGTGTCCCTGCTTATAATATTTATTTATTTTGGCATATAGTTGATTAAGAGATCGGAGATGGAGATATATTTGAATGAGTGCTCTATACATATGAAAATATAAAAAATATAAATAGGAAGACAATTGTTAGGTTGGACATTTTATTTAGACTTGCTGCTTTTCTATATCAGGACAATAGTTGCTGCTGGCAGTGTTATTAAGTATAGACACCCTGTGTATATAATTCATTTCAATGCTAATTTTTTTTCCACACGCAACAGCATTTCCATGTCCAAGACTGCTACCAGAAAGTACAGGGAGAAATTTCATGACCATTGTACTGTATCTCATTCCTTCTTTGTAACTGATGCTATAGTGCAGTACCAAAATAATCAGATAGAGGGCTTCATAAGATAAGAGAAATTGCATTTTAGGTAGTCCACTGTTCAAATTGCATGCAGCATTTTCTACAGATCTGGTGTTATATTTGCAATAATCTATTCTCAGAGTTGAGATTTTAGTGTGAATTTGAGTGAACTCTTGTGATAGTAGTGTCCCATCCAAATCCGTGTCCTTTTCCACCCAGCGTATTTTCTTTCAGGATAGAAACATTCTTCTTTCTTTCAGTTATCAAGAATTGCCATGAAAATATTTACAGCACTATGAAACTGAAAATGAGAAATATTTAATTTGGAATGAATGTTCAGTTCATTTGATTGGTGTGATCAAACTGCTATGGGAGTTAGGTCCAGCTTTAATGAAGTGATTCATAGAATTGGTGGGTGGAAAAATTCTTTGACATTAATCTTTAATCCTGCACTATAAAATATGAAAAGTTGGAATTTAACCAAAGGTCAAAGACAAAGTGGGGACAGTTTGTATTCTTAGATAAAAACCCTGATCATTCTTTAATGATGATCCAGTGCAAGAAGGCATTGATAGCCCAGCATTTGCACTGTAGTGCTAAGAAAATACATTACTATTAAAATGTCTTCTAAGGTTAGTAAAGGCATAAGGAGAAAAAACTGTGTTTGGGTGCTGTATAACTGAGATTAATACAATCAAATACTGCTCATATTTCTTGAATATAAAAAAACAGGCAAATTGGAGAAAATGCTAGTTTCCATCTTTTCTCTCTGATAGATTATAAATGGTTCATGTTAACAATGCTAATTTGAATAAACCACAGTTGGTTAGATTTGCATAATGTACTAGGTAATAACCTGTACTTAAAAGAGCAATGGCTACCAGACTAAGCCAAAGAGCAATCTTACAGCTTAATGCGATATGTGAACCTAACAGTGTTGTCAGGTTCTAGTAGAACCATCTTAAATTTTTTCTATTTAACAAACCATTTAGAAACTTTTGCAGCTTCCTGAATCCTCATTTTCAATCTGAACCAGTTCAGTGTACTACTGATTTTATCCTAATTAAGTAAGGAGGCCTATATCTGTTCTTCTGCTTCTATGAGTTGAAAAACAAAATATTGAGTAATAAACCTCTAAGAGTTGAGTAATAAAAAAATGTAGTCCTTATTTTCTGATACTGGTTTGTCCAGGTAGTCACTCAGGGCAGAATGATGAGGAAACCCAACACTGTTAGAATAATTGTCTTTTTAATGTTTCTGCCTTATCTTAATTTTGGGAGGTTAGAGAGCATCCTCCAGATAGATGTCCAAGAAGTCATCATTTGTTTGGTGTAACCAAGAATAACGTGCAGTCTCTCTCTTTCTCTTTCCAGAATTCATTAAATAGTGCCTGGCTTGTTTTTTGTTCAGAGACTTTATCAGGATATCCCAATAATAATTGGACAGCAGAATGCCTCTGGACTTTGACATATCTAATAAAAGAAATTTTGAAAGATGACACACACAAAGAAGGTATTGTTTCAATTGGCATTACGTTACATTGCAAGTAGCTAGTACAGAGTACAGAGAAGATAAATGTACAGTTATTATGCTTGAAAATACTGATATTTTCATATTATTGATAAATTGCTCATCTTGTGAATGTTCATGGAAGTAATGAAAGATTTTTTAATGAGAAAAACTTCTAATTTCATCTAATAACTCAAGGCTTCTCTATCATATTTATTTAGATAAATTGCTTGATACTGGTGGAATTGTTATTACAGGTGACCTGAAGAAACTTCTTACTCCCCTTGACAACGTACTTGAGAACTTTTACAGCTCCATTCTTTCTTACCATTCTTCTGTTCCTCAAGATGTTCCACTATCAGTAAAATCAACAAATGATTTGAATAGTTTTCTAGATCTCTTTGAGCTGCTTGTGGCTTCCAGGTTTCAAATGCCACTCAACCTTGGGTGCCAGAGAATATTATTTTTGAACTCTTACGATATCTGCTGCCTTGCTGCATCACCTGTTCATGGATTAATCAAGAAGAAATCTATCATGTTGCTTAAAAACTGCATTCTTCGCAAAGCTGGTGAAGACCTAATCAAGATAAAAGTGCTCCCTTCCTCCCACCACGACTCTTCTTTTGACAATGATCGATTAGCATTGGCTGATACTGTACTACAATTTGCGAATTTTGAGTGGCTAGGAAGGTTGTCTACTAGTGGAAATACCAGCCATTTTGATGGCAGCAAAATTGAACCTCAAGGACATACTAACTTTGATATGGTGACCTTTAGATCCTTAAGCTTGCTTCTGCTTAAAGCGTTAGAGATGAAGATTCAGGGTTTGGCCTACAAAGCTGAATCACAAGGTAATTATGCTTTATAAAGGGCCTTAAAGTGTTTCACAGCAAAATATTTTGTGAGTAGACTACTTACAGAGTGAAAGAGAATGAGTCTGCCCCCTATTTTTGAATGCTTTTCTTTCTGAAGTGACAACAGGAGAATGGGAGTTAAAACTTTCTTGGCTGGGTGCAGTATTAAAGATGGTGGGTTTTTTTAACAGTATACGATAGAATTGAGGATCAAAGCTCTTCTGAAAGAACTGACTGTATAATGGGTGTGCAAATTTTAGTTTCACAGATACTGAAGTAATAAATTACTTTTAAGAAAATATGCCAGTTATTCATTATTCTGGTATTCTAGTAAAATGTTGCTTCAGAATGGCACTGAGATGTATATAGCAAAGCAGTTACACTGTACAAAATATGGGAGGGAAATGTTTAACTTGAACAGATGTTGTAATTCAAACTGTCTCTAGAGAATTCAGATGTTCTGTGCAGTGGACAATTTGAAATTCAGTTTGATTGTGTCTCCAACTTAATTAAGAAATTCCACCCCCAGAAGTCTTAAAATATAGTCAATGAAAAATTGAACTCAGCTAAAATGGAAAATTTATATTGTAGTGGATAATTATATGTGCATAGGATTAGTTTTCTGGATTATGGAAATTGTAGGCGCCAATACTTTTGTTTTGTGAGCAGAAACATTTGTGCCATATTGAATGTGAAAATGGATCCTTTCCTCACCTAGCTCAAACACAGCATTGTTGAACGAAGACCTTGATAAGTGCCTATAGTATGTGCTGGTGTAAAAAGATGTTATCTTCTCCAGAGACTGTAGTAGTAGTATATATTCTTGTCACTTATCATTCCTAAGTAAAAGAATTCCTTTCTTTATCATTTTTATTGCCATCCTACCTCTAGCTAGTTGAGATTAAACATTCACCAAACTCTTGCAGTGACTGTTAGTAGAACAGGAGACACAGAAGGAGAAGGAAGAATACAGGAAGACAGCAAAGTGGATAAGCAAGGTATAGTCAGTCTTGGTCACCTCTTGTTTTCAGAAGTGACTTCCCTACAAAATGGGAATTTTACTATTTTTTTCCTTTGTATCCCTTTAAAATATTTTATTAGAATAGGTAAAGATAAAAATAATTGTTCCTTAGATTTTTTTAAAAAAACATTTATAATCAAAAGTAAATAGAATGATTATATATATGATTTTGGGTTGCCATTGAATTTTCTTTTCCTCATTCTAGCTCATTTGGAGAATGTAATGTATCTACTTTTGACACTCTTAAAAAGTCATCTGAGATCTTCTGCCGGTACGTGCTTATTTGAACATCCTTGTATGTGGATATCTCTGTTTATAGAACAAGATGATGAGATGGTGGAAGCTGCAAAGTCATTACTGGCAATTTATTCAAACTTGAAAAGGTTAGTGTCCTTTGTTCCATAAGTCATCAACTTGTATTTGCTAAAAATTAGTGATCGTCATAAATATCAGGAATGTACCTTTTAGGCAGCAGCGTTCAAACTGAAACATTATGTTACAGTTTATTTCCAGCATATCATTCCTCCTAAAACAAAATTAGTCCCAATTCCTGGTTCAAATCTAGTAAGATGATATGTTCCTCTCAAATACTGTAATATATAAACAATGTTCTCATTTAGAATAGGGTATTATCTAGCGTTTCTTTTCCTCTACAAGGAATTTGACAAGCACTACAAAGAAGTTGTATCAGAGTCTTCCATATCATAAACATAAGCGATATATACCTCTTCTTTGAACAGACCATAGAAGCATTGACAGAGAGATCAGTGAAATAATCTCCTGATCCATAATTACTCTCAGTGGAACAGAGAGAATTGCATTCTAAAATTTAGACATAGTTCTTCAGCTTTGTCATGAATTCATTTCCCTTTTGGTAGATACAGCAAAGATGTAACTCCCAACCTGTGCTTTGAACTAAGTACCAGCTATTTTTTTGGCAATGTTATTGATTTCCATTACTTATATAATACATGATCAGTTGGATCTTTTCAGGTATCTTGTTAACTCCCATTATCTATCACCGTGGACTCTATCTATGCCAATAGTCTGAAAGACCTTACTTGCCCCTTAGTTATTTATGCTGCTTTATGTTTGTATTTCTTTGTGCAGAATATGGAGAACCATTCCATTTTGAGTCCTGCTACTTAAGAAATATTTTTACCTGGAGACTGAACCTGGATTTCTTTTCATATAAAACATGGGCTGTCCCCTAAACTAAGCCTTCTCTTCTTTTACTTTATTTCAGTGATAACTAGAGAGTATTATTCTTTAATGATTTGTTATTAGTATATCTTAACAATACTTTATGTCTATATGAAGACCCCAATGTTCTCTTAATTACTGATACCATTCCTTGCCATCTCCATTCATAAGTTTAATGTCAAATTATGGTTGATGAAGGTAAGAACAAGTGTGCTCTTTTCTTCATATGTGCATGACTCCTTGAGGTCCAGCATTTCTCTTCCTTTATTCTTTCAATGTGCATTGAATTAGAGCACACAGAGGGAGAGAATGCTTCAGTGCAGTGATCATTCTAATAATCTGATTTATTTGGACAAAAATAATTAATACACATTAAGGTCTACTGTTAGAGTTCTTGATAAAATGATCAATGATTTAGAAGTCATAATTTAATCTTCTGTGCTCCTCCTTATATTTTAGGTTCCGGCATGATGTCAATTTTACCTTGTGCCATTTAGATGATGGAACCCGAGACACTTGGACACATGAGAATGGCTGTAATCCCCACTGTATCTTTTTATTTCTATTAAGAAGCATTGCATTTGATGCTACAGTTCTCCTGGATTTCTTGATTTCATCTGAAACCTGCTTCTTGGAATATTTTGTACACTATTTAAAGCTTCTTGGAGAAGACTGGCACCAATTTGTCAAAGTTTCTAAGTGCTTTAAGTTCACAGCTGGCAAAGATCTCAGAATTTGGGAGGAGAACTTATGCTGCCAGGAAAAAGATGTCTGCAGGTTACATGACACTTTGCAAAGCACTTCATATGATACACAGATTTGTACTGAGTCCCTCTTGACCACCTCCTCCCTGAAGTTGTCCACGGTCTGCCAGAGAGACAGTCAAGCTGTACAACCTAACAAATCTGATTTTTTAACAGTGTCTAGTAATCCACCTTTACTGGGGGCTTTTCAGAGGCTGGTTGACTATGATAGCTCAGAAGATTCTGAAGTAGAATGCATAAGAGAAGAATGTTTGACAAATACAGAACAAATAAATTTAAATTATCAAGGAAGTACAAATGAAACAGTTCTTGATCATGCAGAAACCTCCAAGCAAAATGTGCTACCTTTTATTCAGCAAGATTTGAATATTTCATCATCCTGCAGCAAGATATCCCCAAATAAATTTAAATTAGCAGATGAAACTTCCCAGAAAGCAGCTACTTGTTTTCAAAAGTTGCAAATGTCAATTTCTAGGCTACATGCAAGAAATCTCTTTCCATACAATCCAAATGCACTCTTAAAGCTCTTGAATCAAGTTAATATAATTAATAAAGATCACTGATCTATTTCATACTAGTCAGAATCTAAAGAAATAAAATACTTCAGGTTACCCCAGTACATTTGTAAGTATTTGAAAGAATATTTCCAAAAAATTAATATGCACTGAAATATGTGATTCAAATGCATTCTTTGGAAATGCAGTACGTATTTGTGAATTGTCTGCATGGTTAAAAACGTAGCTACAAATCCCTTGTACAAATCTTCATGCTTAATTCTAAAAAGATTCACCAGAGGGGATGCACATTTTATCTCTGCTATATTGAATTTCCCTTATGAGTATTTTCACACAGTAAAGTTCTGAATTTTATTTTTGGTACTTTGCTCAGTCTCTAGATACTGTTTTCCATTCATTTATGAAACCAGTCTGTCTTCTCAATTGAACATTCAAGTGTTAAAATATAAAGTATTTCTGGAATCAAATATGGGTTTTTTTTTCCTAGGACTATTCATTTTGGACTTGAAAAATTGTGGTTTGTTGATGCCCTCACTGCATAGTTTCTTAATTGTATTCCTCTGAATAGATTTCTGAAAAAAGAGACCTTTGAAATCAATATTGGGCAAAAGCAATGTTTGATGGGATGTTCCATCTGATAAATAACTGCAATATTTAAAATTCAGCCCATGGACTTATGTTCTGGGATTTTTAGTAATACTGTAATAGATGAGGACTACTGATAAGAGGGCATCACAGATGAGATTTAAGGCTGTTGATATAGTTATACAGAAAATGTAACTTCTCATTCAAAACATGACTTGTTGCAGCCTTTTAAAATTATAGGAAAGATAGGAATAGGAAATTATACTAGCAAACCTCAAACATGGAATGCTTAATGGACCTGTGAGAAAAAAGATGAAGATAAATATTTCTATAGATATCAACTCTGTCGCCTCCTTTTTTCAGGTTTGTTACCCGCCTCTTCAAAAACATGCCCTTATTGCATGATGTCCGATCACTGGATCTTTACACCTACATTTGGTTAGCAATATCTGTCTCCAGCTCTAAAGAATGGATGAATTACTTTTTCTGTTCCTTTCTCTGCTTTCTGTCTCTAATTTTATTTCCCATTGTACATTTGTGCATACACAAAGATTCCTAGCTAATCCCATGTTTGACTCCTCCCCCTGGCTTTTGCATTTCTTCTCTCTTAACCACTGCACCAGACTGTCTGTCTGCTGTATATTCAATGAAGCACATATTGACTTTTTGATATTGTCAGATTTTCTGAAATATCCTGAGTACCTCAGCAATAATCTATCTTATTCTTTGACCTTTTCTAAAACCAACTTCAATCTCCATTTTCATTTAGGGCTCTAATCTGCACTGGATGAACCTTAGTGTTATTTTGCTAGCCTGTGGAATTTATTATAGTTTGCAGACACCATTGAATCTTTCTTTCTTTGACATTGGCATGTAGTCTAATCTCTTCCAACCAACCAATCACTGTATCATTCTTCAGATTTCCTAGAATAGTTTGGTTAGAACCTTGTTACTTCTGTTGCTTACAATACATTCCATCAGTTGCTGCAGAGAAAAAGGAAGCTGATATTTATGGAGATAGCTGAGATGTTTTAACAAAGTGAGGAGGGGAAAAACATATTTAAAGTCCAGAACAAGCAGGAAATATATGGAAGAGGCTCAGAGAGACACCTCCTAAATTCACATAAGAAGGGGGGAAGTGGTACAGCACAATCAAACTTGCAAAATCCTGTTATTAAAGCTACTTTTAATACAAGTACTTTTAGCCTTTTTGTGGAGTTGATTCCCAGTCTGATCTACCTGGCTCATTAGTGTGAGTAATTTCTGTAGTCTTCCAACCTGGTACTAATTAGAGTGCTGATCTAATGTCATTTTCCAGTATTAGATGCAGTTTTAAGTATGGAATATCTAGTACTCCTTTGATCTTCTTTGAATGATTCATTATGTGCTCATTGGCATTCTTTAACATACCAGATGGTAGATGGAACCTCTCTCTGTGTTCAAAGGTCTTTATCAAGACAAACGTCTTTCAGAACATTACAGATGCCATTGTAATACTACTTCCTGACTCTTCTAATGGCTCTCCAAAGTACTTTGATAAATTCTTTTCTGAGCTCTTTGCCATTCTTGATTTTAACTTTCCTTCTCTTCTTGATAATTTGTTCTGACTTCCTGTTTGCCTTCTTTTGTTTCTTAGTCTTCGGGTCTTTTTTCATATTTATTCTTCATAACTTTTTTGATTTCATTTCACAGTTCCTCAGATTCCCTATCAATGAGGCTCTGGACTTCAAGTCAGTCCTGGTGTTCTCCTTGCAAATGATATATGTTCAATATCACATTGCAGAAATTGGCTGGCTTTGTTTTTTTCTGTTTAGTTCCATTGTCAGCCCCTTCATATGTTTTTGCTCTTTATAACTGAGCTGTTCCACCTCCTTGTGCCAATAATACAGTCAGTTTAATTTCCGTATAACCCATCCAGTGATGTCCATCTGTATAAGCAACATTTCAGTTGTCTGAAAACTTTTAATCATGAAGAAATCATTGGATCAAGAGAAAGTATTAAGTCCTTATTTTTGTTTCCCAAACTATACAACTGAACGTTTTCTCCTTACTGTTTGTAATGGTAACTTTCCAATCAAGTGACAACTTCCTTGCATATCCTGTTGAATTCAGGGTGAAATTGACCATTAAAACTCATCAGCATCCTCTTCTGCATTAGTGGTTAGAACTTAAGCTTGGATAACTATCATTTTAATGGCTTATCTGCAAAATCTAATTAATAATATTTGGGCATTGGTAGTATTGTAACCAAGGACTATCTTTGCTATATCCTTCCTGATCATATAAGAATGCTGTTCCTGTTTGTGTGTATGTTCAGTAGTAAAAAGTATTATCTTCTGACTGAAAATATCTTATTCTAGTCTATTTTAGTTCATTGATGCCTAAGGTTTGCTGTATGTAGTCAGTTCATTTCATTTTTTGCTTTATAGGGCTCTCCTGTGTTCCTATTGTAATTGGGCTGTAATCAGCCCAACCCATCTCACAGGGTGGTGGTTACTGGGAAAATAAGGGGAGGGAGCATTAAATATGTTTTCTGCCTTGAGTTATTTATTTAAAAAAATAAAGTGGGATAAAAAACTTGGCTTCTAAACACCATCAGTACTCCCAAAAGATCTTGAGCAAAATGTTGAGTGCCTTCTAACCGAAGGGACCCATAATCTAGCACTGTACTAACCATCGCTTATATTGTCAGCCCATGTGGTTTTCTTGATAAAATACAGGAATGCAGGCTGAAATTGAGCTTTTGTTATTGTTACTATGGTGATCATCTGCCTACAACATCTTCTTGTATCCCTGCTGCCCAATATAGGTGCCTGTTAGCTATAGATAGCAGCTGGACTGACCTTCTTGCCTTCAGTGACCTCACTCAAAATATATATTCTTGGTATTCACTCCTGGCATTCTCATCCGTTCCAGGAAAACCCCATTAACATGATGAGATTTTAAAGCAGGACATGGGAAGCAGAGGGAATTTTATTATCCATCGAACTGCTGTCCTCAAAACATTTTCCAGATTTGATGTTTCAGAGACATCTTGTCTTCTTGGTATCTATGACTAGTTTTCTTTCTGCTTTTTACTCTAGGTGTAATTTTGTACTCTGAATTTCGCTATACTGTAATTTTGTACTCTGAATTTCGCTATACTGTACATATATTTTTCCACATCTAATGCTCCTTACATGGGAGAGAAAGAGAGACAGAGGGGAGCAAGGTATGCTAGTGCATACCTTGAGATGAACCAGCCCTGCTGTTATGCAGGATCTGCACCCCGAAGAAATCATCAATGATAAAAATACTACTTGCCTCATGAAAGGTTGTACCAGGCTTTTTCTGGTGCATTTTTTTTCTGTGCATTTTTTGGACTCAAATCTTTCCCCTTATGAACTTATCACCCTCCTAGAAAGAATTTAACATGCCTTTGATTGTGTGAGGCTTTATTATTGCCTCCAGCATAAGAGTCTTCTCAACATACACGTACACATCATCCTCAACTTTTGATCACAATTGGGACCAGCATCTCCATCGCTAAGTGATGCAGTTAAATGAGTTGCAACAGTTGTATGACCTTCTTTGCCTGAGACCTACCTGCAGTTTTGAGTATCCTTTCTTTGCTAACTTGGGCAATTTTTGAAAAACATGGTGAGCAATGCAGGTTAATTGAGCCACAATATTGAAAGATATTTTATTTTTTATATCAAGTAGTTGGGGAGAATCGACTCCCATGGTTATGTCATTAGAATGAATGAAATCAGCTAGTTGCTGGGACTTTCCTTGAAAATCTGAAGCAAGGCAAGGAAAGTAGAGAAGCAACTATATAAGGAAAAAGTGATTCAGGTATCTCTAGCGAGAAAGAAATACGCAAAATGGGAGGGAAACCTCTTATCTGGGAATATGTATGTATGTGAACATTCTCATATTCAGAACCCTAGACTGGGAGTGTGTGTGTGTATTATGACCTTAATTATTCTATCCCTTAACATCTTCTAATCTGCTACCTGCCAGTATCTGAACCAGATATCTGCAGACCCTTCTCACCCTGGACATAATTTGTTTGAACTTCTTCCTTCTGGATGGCACTATAGGGTATCGCAAACCAAAACAGCCAGGCACAGGGACAGTTTTTTCCCCCCCTGTGCCATCATTCAACTGAATACCTGACTCATGCTACACGACAGGACACAAAGTGCAAAGGATCCTACATGAGCCCAGAAGTTGTCTAAGGTTTATGCATACTTATCAATCGACTGGTTGTAATTCTACACTTTATTATCTTCCTTTTTTACTGGCTGTACATTTTTGGACACACACTTTACTGTTGAATAATAATTCCATTTATTTGTTCGTGTTATTGTTAGTACTGTTGTCTTGTAAACATACCGAGAGCTGCTGTATCAGTCAGTGGAGGCGCAATGGTACAGCGATTTAATGATGCTGGCTGTGTCGACAAGAAATGGCTGATTCTCCAGTGGCTTGAGCCACAGCACCGCGAGACGGGGTGAGCTCCCTTCACTTGCCTCCAGCTCCTGCCAAGCCAGCACTTCAAAAGCATGGAAAATGCAAGTAGATAAATGGCTACGTCGGTGGGAAAAAAGGCTAGCCAGCAGCGAGGGGAGCGGGAAGTCAACACAGGACCTGCCTGAACTCAAGATTGAGCGGGATCTGCAAAAGAAGCCCCCGGACCTGGACACCGCTGGTCAACCAGGGGGTGCAGTTAATACGCTATAACATTCATTGTAAGCCACCAAGAGTCTCCCATGAGAGAGATGGAGGCAAACAAATGTGTAAAATAAATAAATAAATTACTTGTGTGCCTAACCATGGTTGGCCAATAAAGGATCTGAATCTGAGTTCATAAATCCAATTGGCAGTTGAGAAAGCAGCAACCCCAGTGGCAAATTTGGCACAGTGAAGCAGATAAACGTTAAGTTTGTAATACAATTATGACCGTCACAGCATCCCCACAGTCACACAATCAAAATTGGGGTGCTTGGCAGCAGACATGCATTTATAACAGCTGCCAGGGGTCACATGACCACCATTTCCGACCTTCCCAGTCAGCTTTCATCAAAGTCAATGGGGTAAGCTAGATTTGAATGACTGACTTAACAACTGCAGTGATTCGCTTCGCCACCACGGCAAAAAAAGGTCATAAAATTGGGCACAAGTTTTCAAACACTTTGCCTAGCAAGAGCAATTCTGGTCCCAAATGTCACAAGGTGAGGAATACCTGTCTATGGTTTCATGTTACACTTGGATGTACAGGATGTACACTCGATCCCTGAGTACCAAATTTATGAAAATAATGTCTGAAAAGCACAGCTCTTAAAAAAATAAAATCCCCTCCACTTTAGTAAGACGTATTACACGAAGCCGTCACCAATCGGTCCACCTTCAGGAAATTCTGTAGATGAAAAAAGGAGCTTCTTAGGAGCTTTGTTATGCTTCACCTGTTTTCCCCCCCCCCCCCAAAAAAAAAACTTCAGCTGTAATCTTCAGAATCACTTTCGGTCAGTGTCATGCTTACCTCCCCGATTAAAGGTGCTACAAAGCTTTGACCCTTCTTTGTTTTGTGATGTTGAGACAAGCGACAACGAAGAGCATCAAGCGTGCTTCCACTGAAGTTGCATCCTAAGGCTTTGCACAATACAAGGACTGCTCTTAGTCAGAAATCCTGAATGGCAACTTTCAGGGGTGGGTCGCTGAAAAATCTGGAAGTGTGCAGAGATGGGGCGTTCACTCCTGAGAAAGTAGACGGCGTGGTTGCTCATTGCTCACTTACAGATGTAACATTCTCGGAGCGAAGCACAGAGGTAAGAATTTTGTCCTTCCTTGTTTTAATTCTTGCATGAGCCGAACTGCAGACATCGATGGGACAGCTTTTAAAAGAACGTAAACTATTCTTTTTCAATTATTCCTATGCTCATATATTCATGCTCACACCTGCTAGAAGCCTTACACCAAAAAGAAAGCTGCTGCGTTTATTGACTTGAAATTAACCTGACTTGAACCGACTAAGAACTATAGACCACTTCTGATCCTTTCTCCTTTCCCTCTCTCCTGGTTAGATTACGCTGAAACTTTTGAATAAAAGTTCTTTGAAAATACTGATGGTTAGCAATTAAAAGATCCATGATTTTGTATGCAGGGAAAACAGAGACTTGTGTGTGGGTTGAATGCTAAATATTCCATTAAAACTTTTATATGGATAAAACCATAAAGAGGAGATGGTGGTTGAATATATCTGCCCTCCCTGTTCTTATCTTTGGGTCTATCAGTGAAATGGGCTCTGATGGTACCATTTCGGACTTCAGATAGTCCTCAAGGCGAGTCTTTCTTGAACTGATATCTACGGAGTGTTCCTGCAAAAATATGGAACAATCTTACCTTCTTCAAAGATAAAAAAAAAACACAACCCCATAGCGTAGGGCATAGGATAATATTCCATCCAAATACTGAACAGGTAAACTCAGTGTTAGTTTCTATCGAGAGAAGAAGACAGGCTAGGTCAAGTCATGTTGCAGGCAGCAGTCACACGTAGATAAAGCTCATGCCACAGAAAACTAGAAAGTGAGAGCTGAGCTAGAGAGTTCGCTTCAGTGGATTTTGCTCTCCACTTGTCTTCTGAAGCAGCTTATCAAGCAGATTATTGCCACTGTGTGGCCATAGAGGAAAAGCCATCCCGTTGCCCTCGTTCGCAAAGGACTCTGCAAAGGATCGACCGCATGTGTGTGAGAGCTAGGCTGTGTATAAAAGTGCAACTCCTTTCAGTCATTTGGGTTTATCAGTACATGTGTTTGCTTATTAAACGTGCTAAATCAATTACAAATGGAGCCTATTATACAACCCTTTTGAGACTCTGATAACGGGATGCTCCTGTCATGGGGAACCTCTGGAAATCCCTGCACCACCACCTGTGTCAGCAGCAGATTTTTGAGGCTGCTTAAATAAGATGCTCTAAAGAGAGAAGGCTCCCTGAAATCATTGTGGCGTTTCCCTTTTCCTCTTGCTCAAATGCCCACCTTTACTGAGAGGCAAGCAAAGATCTCTGCCTCTTCCTCTCATCTGTTCATCTGAAGAAGTTGAGGATGAAGTAAGCGAGGTAGAGTGAAGAGTCTGTGAAGCAGATGAAGTAAAATGAGGTTGAGTGAAGAGTCTCTGGGTGGGTCAGCTATTGGCTTTCGTTAAGGCCAGGGCTGTGGCGGATACTTGTCAGTTGCAATGCTTTCATCAAGGACAGAAGCTGTCCAACGCTAGGGTGTGTTAAACATCACCAGGGAGACAGCAAATGGTTTCATTTGGAGCTATTAAGCATTGAGAAGGAGCATTATTTTTCCCTACATCGTGTCAGTGATGGGACAGAGCGGGCAAAATGAGAAGGAGAGGGCTGTTCCATTAAAATGGCAAAGCACAAGGGGCAACCACTTCTCCTGCTGAGAAATAAGCGACTTGCAGTCTGGGCAGGAGGAAGAAACCCCATAAGCTCAGGGTGTACTACGCGGTATGGAAGGCTTAAGTCTCAGAACGTGCAATACGTCGTTTTCTGCATTGTTCAGGGTTTTCCAACTGATAAAAGCGTCGTCCTGTGTCCTTCAATCTCCGAGTCTCGGCTTGATAGGATTGGATGAAGCGAGACAGGGGAGCAGCGTTCTAATCCCTGAAGCCATAAAGGATCTGCTCAAGTGAAGAGCCTTTCCTCTTCGTTTGTGCACAATACTTGTTTTAGCGACTGGTTTTACTCCTTTCTAGCTAAAGTAGCTGCAACAGAGCACATGGTTATAGCAGGCAACTGCTACATTGCTTTCTCAAAAGCTGTTTTTTTTAGATGTAGGCATGTATTTCCTGACTTCTCTCTCTTTCTCAAGTTTACCAGGGGTTAACATTTCAGTGACAGCTCCATTTTTATTTTATTTTTTATTGTTGGCTCCAAAAATTAGACGTCACCTAGCATGAATATCAGGCTATAGAGAAAGTCTAATAAGAGAGTATTGATATAGAATATCGAAATACACAATGATATCAGTCTCAGTTGTCATGTAATAGCATCTCTCCATCCTGGAGGCTTTTTATGCCCTGTTTGTGGATATCGTATTTTGGGGGTATTTCTTCTAATAGCAGCTTAATGTGATTGTGGTCTTCTGGCTGCCATCTTTTTTTTTCAGTTTTCTTCTGGCTTCGTGTTTTAAGCTCATGAAATGTTTTCATCCTTCCTTGCATCCATATTTGGTCGACCAATGTTTCCATCAAGTGTATGCAATTGTTAGTAGAAATGCACATAGTAGATTGTTAGTAGAAATGCACATACCTTTCTTGGATCTGATAAGTCCAGCTTTAGGAACATAAGTTGCCTTAGCCTGAGTTATTTGTCCATCTCACCCAATATAGTCATGGCTATAGTCAGTCACTCCCCAGAATTAGAGGTTGGAATTTCTCCAGTTTCAGCTAGAAATATTCTGTCTCATTATAGAGCTGGAAAGGGACCAACTTTCCTCATTTCTGTTTCAGATAACTCACTTCAGTTGGTCTTAAGAAAGGAAGGTGAGAGATTTTTGGAAAGTGAATGATGGCTCATTCTGAAGACTGATGAAGAAACTCAATCTGGAGCATTATAAACATTAGCATCCTTGCAGGACTGGCTCTATAATGAGACAGAATGAGATAAATACTGTACAATGAGCAAAAAAGAAAAGAGCAGGAAGCAATGCTGAGATTTTTTTTCATGTCTGCACATTACGTAATACTTGCCCAGTACTCTTTGACTGGATTGTTGTCCTCATGTGCAGTTTCCATCATGGTTAGCTTTGCAAAATATTCTAGTTTAGGATAAATGGGATTAAAATTATTGCAAAAGCCTAGTGGAAGTTCTGATATTGTGTCTGTAAGTGAAGACCTGGGATCAAATGGTAGGTTTTCTGATGTCTGGAATTCCTTTTATACGCATAAACCATTCTAATAGAAGAGACAGCAGCTCAGGATTGAACTTTGGTAGTCCTTGGGTCTTTTGGTTTAATTAAGATGTTTTGGAGAGCTTCAATTGGTTTATGCAATGCAAGTCTTTTTTAAAAAACCACATTAATCAAATGCTCCATTACTAAAGCAACGCCCCAACTTCCCTCTGGGTAAGAACATTGTTCAGATGAGTACAAATGTACTGCAGCAACCCAGAACACTAGGAAAAGGAAATAGACCTCCTATACATTTTCCCTCCAAAACATCTTAGGTAAACCTAAAGACCTGGTAACCCAAGAAGAATAAAAACACAAGTCATCTACAATATATATATACTATATACAATATATAGTGCAAGGACTGTAACAACCACTACATAGGACAGGAAGGCAGAAGTCTAGTGGAGTGCATCCATGACAATCAACTAATAATCAGAAGACACAGTGAAAACTCTGTAATTTCACAGCACATGGACAGAACCATAGTTTCAGTTGGGAAACTGTGAGTATCCTAGACCAAATTAAATCCAAACACATTTGGGAATTCCTGGAAGCTTTGCATTCGGACAGATCAGTCATCAGGAGACATGTAGTGATAACCCACATGTATACACCCTTGAAAAGAAGAAGGAAACCGATGAGAATGTATCCTTTTCTACAACTAACTCCCAGATAAGCAGAGATTAACACTAGAAAATC
>JANHZU010005906.1:221801-244266 GCA_032468055.1 Acrochordus granulatus | reverse complement strand
GCCCCTTCAAGAGTTTCTGGAAAATTTCAGCTGGTGCAAAATGCAGTGGTGCATTTTTGTTGCACAAGCTGCATTGCTTACCAGTTTGTTTCTGGGTCCAATGAAAGCTGCCGAGATTCTTTTTTGAGTTTGGCAGCATATAAATCTAATAAATAAAATAAAATAAATTAAAAGTGTTGGTGTTGACCTTTAAAACATTACATGGCATGGGTTTGGGTTATTTGAGGTACCACATATCCCCAATTTCATCTGCCCATCCCACCAGATCCAATAGAATGGGGTGAGCAAGTTGTATGGATTTTGTCATCTAGGGAGCTACACTGGAAGACCCTAGGCAGTGTGCTTTTTCTGCTATGGTGCCCATGTTGCGGAATATTCTTGACATGGCTTCTATGTCTTGTTTAACATGGCTTATATTTTTAAGTAGGGATATAAAAAAAATACAATTTTAAGTAGCGATATAAAAAAATAAGAATTTTTGCAATAAAAGCATATGTTCTTGCCATTGTATCATGAATAATTCATTTCTGCTGATTTGCAGCATGATTTTTTTTTAATCTGCAAATACATCAAGAGGGGCAGGCTCACTGGGTAGGGCTGATTTAAAAAACAGTTGACATTAATTCTCATTTAATGGAAACTTGAGTCCCAAGTAGCTATAAATAATAATACTTGAGTGATCGTAGTTTCTCATGCTGATTTCAATGTCATATAAATTCAGCTAAGTCTGTTTGGGTCCTTATTAATAAATATTAGTTTTGTTTAACCCATAAATTGAAGTGATTTGTTTTTCATTTCTTTTCAGCCCACTTACAATGCATCACATCGTAAAAGTTGCATATAACTGGTTTTGGTGGGAGAACATCTGGATTCCTGCCAACTGTACATGGGCAGATTTAGAAGATCACAATGGATATGTATTTCCCAAAGCACGAGAGTTATTTGCCACAATTCCATATGCATTTGTGATGTTGGTTATCAGGTTCTTCGTTGAAAGGTAAAAATACTTTAAAAAAATGATTTTCTGCTTCAAAAATTCATTTTTTTCAGATTTGGTTTTCAATCCTATGACATATCCTATCCGCTTTCTTTCTAATATCTGTTTTTTGCAGTTTTGGGTTAGAAACTTTCAGCTTTAGCTACTGATTGGGTCTCAGAATTGATATGCAGAATGTAGAAATGCAAATTGCAGTAAGGATGTGATCCTTTGCTTGCTTGCTTGCCTGATCACTTTATTTATTCAGTTTGTATAGGCACCCAGTTCAACCAATGACTCTTTCTCTGTTTATTTGTTAGTTTAGCCAAGTAGTTTGTCTGTTTGTTAGGTGGCTGTTCTTAAAGTAAAGATAAAATAGAAAGATGTGTAAGGAGGTATAGAAATAAATTGTTGAGGCAGAATTAAGAGAGGATAAGTGTATCCCCCTATCAGGGGGAAAAAAAAAGAATAGTCTCTGGTTAAAGTAGTCTCATTATGTTAACCACGTCATTTAAGGGATAATTTTACTGAAGAATAGCAAGCTCCCTCTGATCTGTGGTCTAACCTTTCCTAACCACTAGAGGGAAATGAGTTGGATCTGCAGTGCTGAAGGCATGTTGACTGATAGTTGTCTTACACCCATTGGTGAACGTCCTATTTAAGGAAGATTCCTCATCAGTCTTGGAACTCAGACTAATATATGCAAATGAAGGCATGATGCAACGCCAGTACACGCTAAGTAAGTGCTCCTCAGCTCTCCATGAGACAAAGCAAATGGGTGCAACCTTGAATACAGAAAACCTGATTTTGAGCCCAAGCACAGAGCATTTAATTTTTCTGTGTTAGAGTACAGCTAGCTTCATATTGGAATCATTAGCCTTATCTGCTTCCTCTTTTGGTTTTCTTTCAGATACTTTGCTCTTCCTCTGGCCAACTTCTTGGGCATAAAGAGTGTGAGGCAGATCAAGCCACAGGATAACCCCACCTTGGAACAATTTTTCCAAGAGTGCACAAAAAAGCCATCCCAGGTGAGGATTCAAAAAAAAAAAAAATGAGAGATTTCCATGCCCAAAACCATCACCTGCTTCTACTGTTCATTTTCCAGCCAAGGGATGTTGAACCTGCCAACCTCCAGATCGTGGAGTACTCCAAATAATCATAGTTCAAAGAGAGGGATGCTAGAATTATTGTACTTCTCTAACATATGGACTTTCCCAATCTTGCTTTCTTACAAATCCTCAATTCAGTGTGGACTTTTGATGTGTGGACTTCAATATGGCTGGCTTGGGAATCCTGAGAGTGGAAGTCCATACATCTTTAGGTTGCCAAGGTTGAGAAACACTGCCTAAACTGATAGAGTTAGTCAATCATAAGTCAATTTGCCTTTCTCCCCCCTCCCCCCCATGCATATATCATGTTGCTCCTCTCCATGAGGTTCACAGGCTGCTGTATGCTCAACTTATGAAGCCTAAATGAAACCAATGTTATTGAAGCTAACAAGTGTTATATTTGCATAATTCTTTGAGGACCCAAGAAGTTCTCCCAGCTTCAGTGAGCTTCCAACCTCTATGCCATATAGAACTGTCCGGAGTATTATCTGCCTTGCACTGCACTAACATTTAGGAATGGGCTGGAACCCCTGCTCATTACCCACGTGAATGTGTCAGGCCCAAGCAACCAGAGCCACATGTGAAGGATTCAGGTTGACTATTATGCTCTGCCTATAGCACAGGACTCTCCCCAGACAGCTTGCCTTCCCTGAGAACAGACAGATAGTGTTCCATGGAATTTAGAGGTCATTTATATGGAGGAATTTATAGTCAGTCCTAATTCTCTTGTGGCTGCACAACAACTCCCTTCTTCATCCCTCCTTCCTTCCTGGCTGAGATTTTCCCAACAAAAGGATATTAAGTAATTTGATAAGAGGTCCCTTGCTTTGCGTATTCCTTCCGCTAAATTCAGCATTCAAGTGGGATAGAGTGGAGGAACTACGAAAAAATAATATGTTTGATGGTAAATACTTCATTTAGGTGATTGCAATTGTTTTTTCCCTTAAGCATGAGGAAACTAATCTGCTTCTGTTCACAACCAGGCAACTGCTGCTTGAAGATTTTTATATTCTGATCTTTTTAATTGTGATGGAGTTTCAACATACTGTATGGGTGGCACAGGAATCATAGCGGGCAATCTGGCTGGTTTAACGCAGTGTTACATTTCCAACCCTTTGGAGCAGAATGTGCTTTTTGAGCTCACAATGCATTTTTGCATTTATTACAAATTTGTTGCAAGTGCTGTCGATGATATGACAAGAAGCCACGAGCAGGTACAGCAGAAGAAAAGCAGGAGCATTTATGTTATTTTTCCTTCCCTTCTTTGCATGTTTGCCCAGTCTCTCTTATTAGCACTTTCCTCTTCCTTATTTGCTGGGTCTACACTCTTACGCATCTGAACAGCAATAGAAAGAATCTACAGGGATCTCCAGTTGGCTTTTTTCTATGTTCAGCTTCAAGTCCAACTGGTTGTTGACACTCTTGCAAAATAGCTGCTATGGGGATCTTGTTCAACATCAAGTACAACATCTATGTTGCAAACTAGCTGCTATGGGGATCTTGTTCAACATCTTAAGGCAGCAATTTATCAAACTGCTTCCTGGCCTTCCTACCCGGCATCCATCATTTACAGTATATTTTCCTGGTTACCCTTGCTTGTCTTCTTCTTTTTCAGAAGAAGTGGACATTTCTAAGCGAAGCATGGGGCTACATGTTTATTTTCTAAGAAAATCTAGAGGCCCATTTGGAGCAATTTTAGATGCTGCTGGAAGATGGTACTTCTAGCATTGTCACTTTCCATTTTTTTTATTTGTTTATGTTTTAATTAAGAACCTGATGGCCATGGAGGGGAAGTATTTATTTACTTATTAAATTTATATGCCGCAAAAATCCGGAGACTCAAGTATTGTTGGGTATAGTGGCAGCCTAATTGCCATATTGCAGAATTCCACCCCTAACCCTCTCTATCATTAGTAAAAGAGTCAGGGCAGCATAGATATCCAAATGAGGTGCACTCTTTAGCATCCTGTTCCAGGATTGGGGCTGATTTGGCTTCAACATGTATTCAGCTCTGAAACTCACTGGCCAATTTTGATGTAATAGTTGGTTGCCACACTGATGATGATACAGGAACTGCAGGCTTCTCTGTTAGGAGTGAAAACATCACCATCCCTCCAGATCATAGGAGGATTTTAGAAGGAAAACCCAGATACATATTGAAATCTATTAGTCTAAATAAAAAAATAGTCCAGTTGCTGAGTTTCTTGTAACACCATCCTATTCATCTCAAAAATGAATCTTGCTAAAGTGAGGGTGAGGGTCATGCTTGGAAAAGAATCACTTTTGACTTGAGAACCTGACACTTGGTCAAACCTTTTCTCTTAGCCTAACCTGCTTGATTTTGGGGGAGAATATAACTGGATGGGATAAATGCACCTTGAGCATTTTAGGTGGCATAAATAAACCCTTATTAAAAGTGAATACTTAAATATGTTTCTTTATGAATTATCCTTTATTATTTTCGAAACAGTGGAGCAAACAATGGCCAGCATTATGTATTAATTGCTGTCCAGAATGACATTTGCTACCAGATCAATAAGCAGATCATGACAGTGGCCTCTTTGGCTGTCTTTTGAGCCACCCTTGTAAACAACCATGTCCTTAATTTTCAACCATACCAATCCAAAACTTGTTTTCATGGATTTAATTAACCAAACCTTCCTTCCTACAACTTAAAACACAGGCTGTCCTACTTAAATTAAATATTTTGACTTTTAGCATAAGTTTCGTAATGACTTAAGGAAGAATCACTCTTAATGTGCCTTCATAACAAAGAATTAAAAAAAAAACAGTAATGTGATGGCTCTATAAAGGCACAGACACATGTATTATAGTGGTTTTATGAACCAGAATCTCTGTTACCCAGTGGATTAGAATGCTTAAACCATTAGCATTGGTTGGTTTATATATTCATATAGTGCTTTTTTGAAATACTGATGAATAGTTTTTAGTGTCATAAGACTGAGTTCTTTATCTAGCAAATACATCTGTTCTCTAAGAAGGATGGACACTCTTCCTCCTCCATCCTGACATAAAAGCTGTTCTGCTTGTTTTTAATTACGTGATTTCCAACATGTGTATGACTGACTCCTTTTTCCTTCTTGACCCAACCCTGTAGTCAGAAATACATGGACTGGCTAAAAAGTGTAATTGGACTGTGCACCAAGTAGAAAAATGGTTCAGGCGAAGACGCAATGTAGAAATTCCAACTCTGCATAAGAAATTCAAAGAAGCTTGGTAAGGAAAGCCTCCACTCTCCTCTATTCTCTGCTTGTGAAAAAAAAATCAGGTAGAAAAATAGCCGGAAATTTGACATTTAGTGGAGTTCTGCTTATTGCATGATCAGACATTTCCTTTCTTGCAAGCCAAAATAAATAATGTATTATTTAATAATATAGTAATAATAATAATTTAATATTTAATTCAATATTATTGTTATTATTATAATTAGCCTTGTCTTGGACATTCTCCAGTATGGAGATTTGATTGTAAAGATGCAGCCCCCATCTTGATTTTTCTGATCACCTTCAGACAATCCTGTATGCAATGAAGCTGTAACTCGAATTTCCAAAATTGATAGGGGCAATTTTTACTAAATCTGAATAGGAGTATTAAAAAATTAATTTATTCTTCTGTTCCAATTACTCTCATATTTTACACTTCCTTCTGGGCATGTGTGTTATATAAATACATAACGTACATTTATACAAATATACATAATGCCAGTTCCCATAATGACGTGGCATAGAATTTAAAGTTCATCTTGTTATTGGCTCAAGGATCCCTAAAGAATATAACTGTGTAGATTATAACTTGCAAGTAATTTTGTTCAGTTTCCTTCCAAACACTCAGCGTAGCTAATTGAAATAAATGAAATGCTTTCAAAAGCTTGAACTTCTTTGAAAATGATGATTTGAAAAACTTTAGAATTATCTCCTGGAAATTTCACTGAACTGTGTATTGTTTTCCTTTTTTCCTGATTCTGGCTTATATCCTCAAAGCTTAATCATCTAGCCGTAGTTAGGGAGCCAACTCCAAGAGTAAAAAAGGTTCAAAATGGCAAATCATTATATACTTTATAAGTATATTTTATACTTCCTTATAGTATTAAATAATTCAATCCATTTCACAACTATGTATCATTGTCACATTTGGAAGTCATTGCATAGTTTAAGCAACCATATTAGAAATCAGATTTAGCAATGATATAAATTTCTTCACCTAGAAAAGTTTTATTTCCCTAATTTATAACACTAACAGTTTAGTTTCTATAAATGCCACTGTACTCAGCTATTACTGTCCTCTATAATAGATCATTAGCTTTTTTTTAATGCAATAAAACAATTAAGGTGGGTGCGTTACATAGTTGCAGACTGCATCTCTCTTTTTTATGCACATATACACATGCATAAAAAACTGTGGTTAAGGGGTTAAGGACAATTTATTGGGTTGTCTTTCCATCCCATTTTTGTCTTTCTAGCAAAGGATCACTAGCATTGTGCAATGGTATGTGGGAATGGCCTTGAGAGCTGGATGGAAGAAGAGATGCTGCCTATGGAATGATCAGACAAGAGACAGTACAGCCCACAGCTGGGCAGAAAAAGAGACTCAGAAAGGAACCTTCCTAACTTCTCAGGCTGTGAAAAAAGACAGTGGGAGATCTGTGCAATCAGACTTGCAAATTCTGTTAACGTAGCCTTAAAATAAAGCAGAATATGCTCATCTGGTTGTGTTTCCTGTCTGGTCAACCTGGGAAGGCTGACTCATTGCATAAAGGAAGGGAGACCTGGTCTTGGGAATAGGGAAGAAATTAGTAAACCATTAAGGGGGCACTTTCAGAAGAAAAAAAATTACACTTTCCTGTGTCAGACAAAAACTCAAAATAATCTGCCTTGACTTGTTGAGTTTAAGATGGGACATAGAGGAATATGATTAGACTTTTAAGATTCTGTTATTTCACCTTAGTACAATGAAAACCATTACAGGAATCCCCATTTCGTGACCTGGTCTACTTTAATAACTATGGGTTACTTTGCACTTACGATGAAAAGTGGCTCAAACCACTGTAGTTAATGTCAATAATGAAAATGTGATCAAGAGGCAAATTAATTCAGGAAGAGGCAGACGGGGAAAAAGCATTGCTGCTTTACTTGCTATGGTAAGGGACTAAAAATAGTCTGTTCTGTCTCACCGCTTTCTTCTGTGTCTTTGGTCTTACGTTCATTTTATTTTTGCAGTTGGCGGTGTTTGTTCTACAGTACTTCATTTATTGCTGGAATTATATTTCTCTGTGATGTAAGTTCAGTATGGGGCAGGTGGGGGGGAGGAATCAAGAGGTAACAAAATCTTCATCAAGATTATTGCCTAATCCTGAGCTTGTTTTCATGGCAGCTTCCCATGTATTTTTAAACTTGGGTTCCTATAAAGACAGATGTAATCTGCCCCAACATTTGAATAAGCTCGACCTCTACTGTTGTTATTCCAAATAGAATCATTTGGATAATTGGGAAGTTATGATTTTGGGTTTTTTTATTTAACTATTTTTTGAAGAATTAAAATTAAGAAAACTAAACCAGAGTAGGCATTATGCAGGAACAGTACCCACACGTTTGCACCACAACAAAATGATCTGGGAGAGAAGAATGTTGACCTCCATCGTCTTATACATCCATTAATATCAAAGAAGTATTTATTCTTAAATATACAGATGTCTTCCAGCCTAGCCTGGCTGCCTTCGTGTCAATTTTTTTGGCAGTTTTACCAAAGTGGTTTGCCAAAACTATAACTAATTGCAAATTACAAGTGGGCCCTTCTCTACAAGTCCACCCTCAGCCATGGAAACTCACAATGTGACCTTGGGCCAACCATTCACTCTTACCCTACCTGTCCAATCTACCTCATAGCACTGTCATGGGTATAAAAATTAAAGGAGAGCTCCATGGAAGCTGCTGGTGCTTCTGAAGGACTGGTGGGAAACAAAGCTTATCAATAAATAACAGATAAATTACTCTCCTAAATGAAAGCAATTAGTGACCATGCACAAGGTTTCTTCTATGGAAGGATTCTGTCATGGGACACTCTCTAAAGATAATTTTGGCTTTGCCCATATTGTGGTGCTTTCAACATCAGTTCTTTTTTTAAAAAAAATTGTTTCAATTTCTCAGGATTTTTAGTCTCAAAACACTATTTTTCAGGTTGTTGGGGCATTTTGGGGATATTAGTCTATTGATTTAGTTCTGCTGCAAGCTTTATTGTACTCATTTCATGTCCTGCTGTTAGTTCTTGACTTTACAATTTAATGATCTTGTTTCGGTATTGACCTCTTATTATTATTTTAAACCTTGCAAAGAGTACTGCATTGTACTACTGTATATAGACAAATGAATTTGTCAGAAAGGAGGTCTGATATGCTTGCTATTAAAATGCTTATTTTTGAGACCCGCTTATGAATGATTCATTTCACATCTAATTTTGCCCTTTGTAGATATCTTATATGCCTTGCTACTTTTCTTCTTCTTCTTCTTCTTTTCAATCGTGTCCAGTTCTCAGAGGCTGCCTGGACAGGTCCTTTCAGCTCTTCTGGCAACATTTTTCAAAAGTGGTTTGCCATTGCCTCCTTAAACACTGAGAGAAAGTGACTGGCCCAAGATCACCCAGTTGGCTTTGTGCTTAAGGCACGACTAGAATCTCCTGGTTTCTAGCCTGATGCCTTAACTTCTACACCAAACTGATTCTTCTCGTTTTGTAAAATAAAAAAAGCCTTTCACTTTCAGTACAATGTTATGTGTTCTGAAGTTCATGTAACTGCATTCACTTAGACTTTATTGCAGGCAGGTCAGCACAAGACTGGAAGTTTGACTTACAACTGAAAGTTGCATGCCATTTAATCCTCCTTGGCCTCTATGTGCTTCATCAACAAAGTGCTTTGAATATGGTTCTCTCAGTTATCCATAAGACTCTTATAACAGCCATCTCTGCTTGGGAGCTGTCACAAATGGAGACAGAAATCCTTACAGTGGGCAAGTTCTAATGACAGCATCATAGAGTTGGGAAGATCATTCATCCATCTTCAGACAAGGTAGCTTACTGGGTGACTTTGAAGCAGTCGCAATCTCTCAACCCAACCTACTTCACAAGATTAGCTGTGAGGAGGAAAGGTGCACTACAGTTAGAAGGTCTTTGACTGTGGTGGCCACCAGCTTGGCCAAAGCTGTTGTAGAAGATATGCCAATATTGTTAACCTTTTGAGCAGCAAAAAGAAATAATACCTTGCCCCGAATTACCTAATATGTTGATAGCAGGGATGGGATTTTCACTATTGTCCTGTGGAAAAATTAATGATTGTTTTCTGTCTCATTTTATGTTCTTTCTAGAAACCCTGGTTTTATGACATTTGGCACGTGTGGCTTAACTATCCATACCATGTGAGTCCCTTGCTGGTTGCTGTGCTTCTGATTCCTTGGAGATACAACTGTTGACTCTGCATTACAAACTCTTCCTGCGTTCGTTTTTGATGGCACATGCACTGTTTTCTTGCCATTGTGCAGATTCCAGTAGCATTGTGTTCCCTTAAGGAAAATAAATAAATAAAGAGTGGTCATGCTGTCATGAGAAGCTAATTTGATGAAACAAATAAGAACCAGCAGACCACAAACAACGTTCTGGCTTTAGTATACATCATTAGGAATGTTATCGCTATTAGGTATGTTTATTGCCTTGAGTAATATGTAAAAAGGCAGGATAAAAAGCTAACACAAGTCGTCCTCAACTTATGGCTGATTGCTTAGTGATCATTCAAAGTTATGCTGGACCTACCTGAAGGTTACTTATGACTCAGATTCAAAGTCCCAATTCCCCTCCCCCAGTCACAAGACCGCACTTTAGGCACTCAACCACCAGGCCACATTTATGGGCATTTGCAGCATCCTATGGTCACGTGACCATGTTTTTACAACAGTATTGCCACAAACTGGCATTTACTTTAAAAACAGCCCACAGCAAACCATGTGTTCACTTAATTACCACAGTGTTTGTTTAATGATTGCTGCCAAAAGGTCATAAGTTCGTGATCGACCTTTACAACCATCACGACTTACAACCGTAATGGGTGGATTCCAGTACAGTTATAATTTAAGGACTACTTGTAACAACAATCACCACCATCAGTCAGTTGCAAAAGGCAGCTATCAGTTGATAACTTGCAACAATACCTTTAACACCATCAAATAACAACATCTGCCTATCCCAGGTGCTTGGGAAGGACTTGATAGGTGGACCAAAATGCCAAATCTGGACTAAACATCTGGCTGACTGTGCGACTCACCATACTAGTAGATGTGTAAGGTCACCTAATTATCATGCTATTTCCAAATCTTGATTACATCACTGTCCAGCACATAATGTCCCATTGTAAGTTAAACACCACTAACACTAACATTTTTATCAAAACTGGAAAGTGGAATATAAATGATATCAAGACTTATGTAATATAGCATGATATTAGTTCATATAAAAAATGCCCGATGTTGGATTGACAACAATAAAAGATATGAATGTTTTCTCCTGTTTTCAAATCCAGGTTATGATAAAACACAACAACATTTTAAAAAGTAACCATGGGGGGTAAGAGCAGGCTCGCTTCAACATTTGCTATCTTTATTTTTATTGATGATATTGTAATTTCCATTTTGATTGTTGTGAGCCACCTAGAGTTGTTCAAAGTTGGGCAATGCACAAATTTCATAAGGCATTACTATAGTATTAATGACACCCCCAAAAATAAATCATGCAAATGTATGAATAGATCTTCATCTGATCCAGTTAACAAATCAAATCAACATTCCTTTATGGCCATGTGACCCGGGGCAGTCAACAGGGAAGGTTCAAATCAAAATTTTCTTCATTGAGCAAGACCAAACAGAATTTTTAAAAAGCACACAATGCAATGCCAACAAAGGAAAATTTTAAAAATTGCGAGAAAATCCTCGTGTTTAGGGAAAATCAAAAACATAATATGAAAGAATAAAAATAACGGAGACATTCCTTCACCCCACGGAATAGAAAACCTCTAAATATCAGTGAGCAACATCACCCCTTTGCTTTACCTAAAAGGCATGCTATGACCATATACTGAAGCATGTTAAAGCTTATAGAAGTGCCTTTCTATCCCTACTAATGATGAGTTGCAGGGATTTTCTATGTTTTCTCTCCGCTTTTTTATGTCCCTTTTCATGCCCTTCTCCTATTCATTGCTCCAATCTTGGTTCCATCATCAACTCTCTCTCTCTTCTAGAAGAAATGTACTCCCCCTCTCTAACCAAAAGATTGTCTTTTCTTTTTCCTCACTCTTTGCAGTCCTTGCTTCCCTCCCAGTATTGGTACTACATGCTCCAGATGAGTTTCTATTGGTCATTGCTCTTTACTCTCGGAACCGACACTAAAAGGAAGGTAAGGAGGATTTACAACCTCATCTGCTTGGGGATTGGATGCAAAGCATTCTCAGATCCTGGTTTCCAGGATACTAGATAACCATCCGAAGGACAAATAGAGAGCAAACAGAAGCCTTTGTAACTCCAAATTTGTCAGCCATTCTTGCTCTGACATTCAGGGTGGCTTGGATTATTTGTAGCATTAAAGCTGGGAGGCACCGAAGTAAATAAAAAAGTCACAATGAGCTAAGACTTCCTCAGACTTACTCTATTATCTTCAAACCAACCTTAGGTCTTTTTTCTTGCCATTCTCTCACGCTTGTAACGTTGGCCTGCCTCCCAATTAAGTTATGCCCCTCTGCCCATTGCAGCTATTTTCTCACAGAGCACTTTCAGTACGACTGTTAGTCCACTCCCTCCTCCTTTGCAAATTTGGTTTTGCCAGCTGCAGCGACCTGCAGCAAACAGAGACACAGTAACATAGTTTTGCATACCATGTGGATATCGTACCAGTAAAGAGGAGAGCCAGTTTGTTGTAGTGCTTAAAAGTACCAGGCTGGTAACCAGGAGGCTAGCAGTATCACCCTGGCATGGTGATGGAGTTCCAGTATCACTGTGGGCACCAACCTGCTGGGTGATCCTGGGCCAGTCTCTGTCTCTCAGCCCTAGGAAGGAGGCAATGGCAAAACACTTCTGAAATCTTGCCACGAAAACTGCAGGGACTTGTCCTGGCAATTGCCAGGAGTCGACACTTGAAGACACGCGCACACCAGCGAAGCAGCTTAGTATCAGGCAGGCCCAACATCTTTCAGTTTTTGCTGTCTACTGTGTCTTTCATATGATATACCTATTACAAAAGGCAGATTTCTCCAGGAGAACAATACTGGTAGACCCATTTGCCTGGTTATATTTTAATAGTTACTAAAGTCACCTCACCTTCCACCTTTTGACTGCAAGTGACCATTTTTGCTTGAAGCTTTTTCTCATGAGCAATGTGCTTTCTTACTCAGCCAAATGATGTGCTCCATTGTCTACCAGTATTTTTCAACAAGATCCTAATTGGTCTTTATGTTTATAACATGCGGCTTTGCTGCAGTACAAAAGATGATTTCCTCGCTTTCATTTACCCCTCCAGAATCCTTTCTGGGCTCATTGGCTTCAGCACGTTCACCCTAATTTTCCTGAGCTAGAGAAATCAATCTCCATCTTCCAACATTAAACTTGATTAAAGAGTTTAATTTTTTTGCAGGATTTTAAAGCCCACGTGGTGCATCATTTTGCCGCCCTTGGCTTGATGTTCTGTTCCTGGAGTGCCAATTATATCCGTTTGGGGACACTGGTGATGATTGTCCATGATTTTGCAGATATCTGGTTGGAGGTAAATCTCAGCATCTGCCTATGCCTGTGCTTAGTTATACAAATCACTGAATTTTGATATTATTGTTTCTAATTCATTATGGTGTTTGGAGGAGCTATATATGGGCCTTCAGCCTGAATGATAGCTATCTTATCAAGGCTTAACACTGAGCAGTGGTTCATTTAGTCCAGCAAAAAAAAAAAATCTGATAGTTTTCCATTTAAGAAGAAACTAAGTCTTCACTAGCTCATTTTTGTTTTTGAAGAATAGCCACAGTTGGTTCAAGGTTGCTACTTAGCTGAACATCAGTTTTGGAATTAGTTCTAGTATTCTATGAATACCAGTCTTCAGGACTCTGTCCTTAACTATCTGTGCCATGGGGCTTCTGCCCTGTTATTGTGAAGCAGGGTTATATCTTAAAAGGCCAACAATAGCGGGTAGATTTTTTTCTCTCTCTCAGATGCTTCCTTAGGATTTTTTTCAGAATCCTTTGCAATATTGTTTCGGAGCCTTGATGCTCCTAATAGAAAATACAGCTTTGCAATCTTCAGATGTGATGGCTCTCATCTTCCCAATTTTTTTTAATCATAGATAACTATCACTGTAGCACAATGGTGTGAAAAATCACTGCAGTACCACTCCTTTCTTTTTCCGTGAGACACAAACAGAAGTGGCAGGTACTTGAGTGTGAGGAACAAAGCTTGTTTTATGGCAACTCTTGCAGAGAAATCTAGAAGGGAGAAATAAACAAGAAAACTGGAAAACACTAAGCGAACTTGGAGACAAAGATGGCCCTGCCTTTTGAACAGGCATTGGCCTAAGATTCCTTCACAACCAGAGCAGCCCAAGGGAATCCAATATGTTACTTGAGTTATGCTAGCATCTAGTATGGGATACATCTTACTTGGCCTTCTCTCTGCAGCCCAAAATGCAAGGCAAGCTAGAACACCTATCTAGAGTTCTCCAGTGGAGTTCTCCTACTTCATCCATGGTAGTTGCTTCATGTGACTAAGCTATGTGTTCAGAATTCAAAAGAGGCACACGCGAGTGGGAAATGTTCAACCTTTCCCCCCCATGTGCTATTGTATCTCCCCGTCTTGTCCATAACTGTTGCAACCAGAAGATGCCTTGACAGAAGACTCATCCCTACAACTGTCTTATTACTGTTACACTTGAAATTGCAACCCATTCAGCTCTCTTAAGATGGAAAGAGACATGGAGGGAGGGAAGGGAGGGGAACCATTTTCCTTTCAAGTCATGTAGCTGTGAAAACAATTAATGCTTCTTTAATTAGAGTTGAGAGGGGATATGTGTTTGTGTGTATGAGATTTTGTAGAGTAAAAATAGTACAAATTTAAATAAGAAAAAAATAAACTGTTAGGGAGGGAGGGGAAAAGACAAGAATAAAGATAAAAAATGATATAAAGAAACAGCTTCCAATCTTTACAGCAGTTATAAATACATTTATATTTTATCCTCTCAGAGCTGAGAAGGGATTTAACCTCCCACAACTCACTAGTTTTTTTTAACCTGCTAGAGCTTATCCATTTTTAGGAGATCATCCCAAAGTGGTTATGTTTCCTAATTGTTCAATTTCAGGCTGCAAAGATGTTCAACTATGCTCGCTGGGATAATACCTGCAGTGTTCTCTTTGTCATTTTTGCAGTTGTATTCTTTATCACACGGCTCATTCTCTTTCCATGCTGGTAAGTTGTGTTATGGATTGTTTGGCTTGAAAATGTGACCTGTGGATGCTACACCTATTCTTTGCTAAGCACCTGAGAAACAAATGTCCTCTGGATATTTTTAGGGCTGGATGCCAAACATGAAAAAGTCTATTCATAACCTATATGATTGAATTTAATTTAGGGGCATGAGAAAATCAAACAAAGCTTAATTGGTATTTCCTCTAGAAAAATGTTTTTTTACTTACACAGTTTATATGGTTACCCACTCAAGTGACCTCATGGTGGCTAACAATCAGAATATCAAAAACACTATGAACATCTAGTGATCCTAGTCCAATGTTGAAGGGAATGCTAAGAGTTAGAAAACAGTTGGGTCATCACAGATGCTCAGATGGCAACCACAACTGTGCAGCTGAAGCCCAACCCTTATTTGCACATAACAACAAAAGAGTGGCGTTGCAATTGCATTGCTGCAGTCATTATCTTGACTTTTTTACTTTCAAAACTTTATTAAATCTCGAAAAAGTATAAAATACAGAAAAGCAAAAAGAATTAAAAAAGAAAAAAGAAGGGGTAGGGAAAAAGCAAAATTGGAGAGTGCAAACAAAAAGAGGAAAAGCTACAGAAAAAAGTCACTTCCAATTTTCTTCGATACAGATAAAAACATAAAAATCAGTGACCCTTTGAAGTAGGAGAAAACATAACAAACCGTACTTCTATCATCATAAACAAGTCTAATCATCAAAACCCAATGTTAACATTTCATTCCTTTCAGTTTCAAACAAATAATCCAAGAGTGGTTTCCAAAAAGAAACAAAGCCAGATAAAAAACCCTTTCAACCAAAACAGTCAATTTCACTATCTCCACCAGCTCCATTAATTTCATATTCCATTGTAGGTGCATATGAGTCCTCACATCTCTGTTCATAGAGAACCTTTGTGGCTTTTGTCCTAATTGTTTTGACTTTCGTGACCTCCCTTTATGATGCCATTGGAAAGCAAGTTATATAGGGGGTTGCAAAAGAATAGCAAATGGTCTGTTGAGAGTAAAAAGGATTTAAAACTAAGATATTGAGGATTTTGAGAGCCTGCACTGAGTGCACCACGGTGATCTACAAGTGGGCAGTAGATACATGAACTTTATTTACAGTCATTTATCAGCACCGATGATGAACAGAAAGTACACCAATAAGATCCAGCACAAAATTCAGCTGATATTTTTTCTTAGCTTCTCTCTGGTATTTAATGAATAATCAAATAATCTTTTAAATAATTAAATAATCTAATCTAATTTAAATAATTAAATAATCTAATATTTTGGAAACAAATGTCACTATAATACATAGTGCACAACAGGATGTGAGAAATCCTTCAGATGCTATTAAAATCTAGACTGCCCCATGAAACTTCCCCAGCTTGTGACTCTCCTTGGTTGTGTAAGCATTCTACTGATCTGTTGAGGATTGCAAGCATCCCATAAACTATATAGTAATTACCTCTAGCTCTGGGGGTGGGGGGGCAGACCGAAGTATGATGAACTTTAATGTTCAAAGCTTCTTAATTTTCTTAGATTTTACCTTTTTCTTCAATCTGAACCCTGTCAACTTTTGAGTCACGTCAACACGTGTCAACGTTGTATTTGTCTCGTTTATTTATCTTTGTACATTTTCAATGTTTTGATTTTCTGTTTCAGAATTTTGATCTATATTGCCAATGCTATTTTAAGGCCAAAAGCATCAAGAAAGCATTTAGCTGCGATATAACAACAGCTAAAAATCCAACTGTTTTTTCCCTTTTGTTATCTTAACAGGATTTTACGGGCCTCGCTATATTATCCTGTGTTTTATACCCAGACAGTTGTCTTAGCATATTTTTTATACAATGGGCAGCTATTGATCCTGCAAGGTCTTCACCTCTATTGGGGCTACTTAGTTTTCAAGATTCTGAAGACATTCATTTTTGTGAAGGTAAGGCTGGACTTCAAGATCCTTCTAATGGAAGCCTGTTATGATTATCCCTAACTTGGTTAGAACACTCAGTTAAGTGGAAGAGGAGCATACAGTCAAAGCTACACCAAAGAGCAGTCTCTCACCTAACTCATTCAGAAATCTCTAAGCAATTTCAGCTATTGACCACATCACACCATCTCACAAAATGGCTAGAGTGGACATGATTACAGCCATGGGGCTTGCCACATATAAAATGGATGTGGGGCTGGACAGTGGCAAAACCTCTATAAACCAGAAGGAAAATGATTAAGATTTTCTCTGCAGCTGTCGACTGTTCTATTTTTTTAAAAATGCCCATAAGGAACTGAGAAACATTCTTGGAAATACTGATGAACCTGGAGTTTCATTCTGTCTTGCCAACTTCCAAACAATTTTTAACAATTACAATAATCTTTCCACAATTAAAGTCATGTGGAGCCCACTACTTCCAAGAGAGATATTGTTATGGTTATAGATTGGGAGGTCTAAGGGAACAAAGACCAGATTTTGGAATCAATGTTTAGCAATCCAAAAAACAACACATTAAATAAATTTAAAATAATATTCATACTTAAATTAAAACTTTATTAATGGCCAAAGGCCAGCAAGAAAAACAAACAGTTAATATACTGAATGGAGCAGCATGGGTTGTTTCTAAGCATTACGTGGATATTCTAGGCAAACAAGCCTAAATTCTGAACTGCTGCAAGCATCCTGGGCGATTTTCAAGCAAAGAAAAGAAGGAAGAGCCTTTGGCCACCTTATATATTTATAAACAACAGCATGTATGATATATACTGTATGTACTGCATATAGTATATTATTCAGGGTGCAACAAAAGTCTGCATAAACAATATATAATATACATTACGTTAAATACTCTAGTTGGTTGATATTTTCTTCTAAATGCTTCCTTACTCATTTGACACATGATCTTTAAACATTCTGCAGTAACATTTTCTCTGAAAAAATATGATTGGCTTATGGGACTGATTTCTTCTACATTCTATATATATATATCTACACAGATCAGTGTACTGATAAACTGATAGTGTGCTGTCAAGTTGGTGTTGACTCTTAGTGACCACATACAATGGATAGATGTCGTCCAGGACCACCTGTCCCCAGTTTGGTCCTTCAGATCAGCCAAGGATGCATCCATTGCCATAGTAACTGTGTTCATCCATCTGGTCATTGGTCATCCTCTTCTTCTCTTTCCTTCTACTTTATTGATTTCTCCAGAGATACAGGCCTTTGCATCATCCCTCCAAAATATAATAATTTGAGCCTGATTATTTGATCCTTGAGTGGGAATCCTTAATTGATTTGTTCTATGATCCATTTGTTTTGTTAGCTGTCTATGATATTCTTGGAATTTTCTTCAACCTCAATGTTTGAAAGCGTCAATACTCTTTTTATGCTACTTCTTCAAAGTCCATATGTTTGTCTTCATGTGTATATATACGCCTCACTTATATATGCACATCTTATATTTTTATAAAAGAATGGAGTGTTATCAGTCTTTCCCAATCCAACGTTCTCCTTCACAAATTCACAAACTTTTGACTTGGGATAGAACAGCTGAAATCCAATACCTATTGTAGGCATCTGGTTAGGAATACTGGGTGAGACCATACTAGTCTAAAATACACCATCTTGGCTTAATTTCCTGGTCCTACCGGTGTCATAGAATCCTGAAAACTGACTTAAAATTTTGATATATATAAGAAAATCTCAAAATTCTTAGCCATAACTATGGCCATTAGAAAATTATAGGTTTGCTCTACAACTAGAAAATTCCAGGTTTGCTATCCACTCGTTTTCACATGTATCGCCTGCCTTGTGCTAAGCTGTTCCACCAATCTGTGCAGACAACCTTGCCATTCTCCACAACATTCTTCACTCTTTCAAGTTTGATTACCTACATCAGACTTGTACTGTATGCTTTTTATTTTAACTAATTCACTTTTATGATCTTTTATGCATATATACAGACACACACGGAGATAAACAAATATATTTTGCATTGTTGCTTGGAAGGCAGAATTGCTACTGCTGCCATTTACTGTCTTGAATGATTTCAGCTGCTCTTGTTCTTCAAGTTCTCTTCCATAGCAGTGACATCTGGCTGTGAAAGCAGCCAGCATCTCCAAAGTTGTGAGTATCCAAAGGAGCCTGCTGAAAAGTCCATGTTATGAGAACAAACAAATCAACAGTACTAGATATTTAAATGTGTCTCTTCTTTACTAGTCTTCCTGCAAATAGCTGTTTTGGCAGAAAGCAAAGAAAGTAAAAGTCCTCCTATTAGCAAAACACTAATTGCAAGGAAATTAAAGAAGCCAGTTATTGTTATTTCAAAACTGAAAATCACAACTGCAAGCAAAATCTGAGCGATTAAGTTGAGCTGGTGAGCTCAGGACATATAGGATTTCAAGTCCGTGCATTCCCAGGCAATGGAGAAGAGGGCAGAGATGGGCCCCAGGTTGAGAAAAATGATGCAGATTGTATTAAGCCACATGGATTCAGAATCAGCAGCTTCCTGTAGACTAGGATTCAAAAAAGAATGTGATAAGGGATTGATTTTTCTTTTACAAGCATATATCTCCTTTCTATCCTTAGTTTAAATAACAGTTTTACAAGCAATCCTTTTATGACTTCAGATTAAGAAAACAGCTGCAAGAGTTTTAGTTTAGGTGTTACATCTCCAAGGCCAAACATTTAAATTTGTAGAAAAAAATTGCCTTTCCCTGAGCTAACCTAGCATTGTGCATGTTGGTTGTTGTTTATTCTACAACCAATTACCTTTCCAGGTGCTCAGGATTCCTTTCCCAGCGTGGGTTAAAATAGCCAATGACAAGGTAAGAAGTGTATCTATGCACCAAGTAGTCTATGCATGCTCTATCCAGAGATGGTCAATCTTGAATATTTGTTGGTGAAGGGGAAGGATGACTGTTGTCCATGTACCTGAATCTCTGGATCAATCCAAATCATCTGCAAAGTGATGAGTTCCTAAGTGTACTGTCCATTTCCTCTGGAGATACAGTGGACTACTGATTGGCTTGATTCTAGAAATTAATTTCTTTGCAATCAAGTTTTCCCTACAACTGCTTCTCCCAGTAGATGGAAGATTAACTTCTTAAAGAGGCACATTGGCCTAATATAATTGGTAGACTTCCAATATCAGTCTTGACTTCAGAAATGGATGGAAGGATGGATTTTCCACACTGGGATGGCTGCTCATCTTAAAATTCTCTTTTCTCCCTCTTCTGATTTGCCTGATATTGATACTTAGAGATCCAACAAATTTCTCAGATCACTTCCTTTACTTTGCAGCACTGATCAGTTTCTTTGGGCTTATATTCTAATTAAATAGGGAGTGGGATGGGCAGTGCAGAACTTGGTCTTGACAAGCTAGATCTTTGTGCCTCAGGTGCTTCTACAGGAACATATTTAGTAGACCATAAAGTAAAGAACTATTTTGTAATATCCTGTTGCTTAAATTTCTATGAATCACGCAGGAAGAAAACAAGTGATCACCGTGTCAGTGTTTGCCAAGTGTTGCTCAACTGATGATGCTGTTAGATATCAATGCCATTTTGTTACATAGGCCTTTCACACCTTGTTTTAGCGTTCCTGAATTTCAGCTCTGCTAATTATGACTGTACTTTGCTATTCACTTTTCCCAAACAAGAAAATTTGTTAATGTGTTACATCCCCTGAGGTGTCCTAGTTCCAGACTCAGGAATGAGACTTTCCAATCTCTTTATACTTAGAATCACATTTACACCAACTGCAAGCCAGTTGCTTCCAGCAAACACATAAGAAATACCCAAAGACCACAATTCTTGGCTCCCAACCTCAAAACAAGCACATTAATAGTGGTGATTGGTTTCTGTGAATTTATCTGATTTTCCCTCAGACACCATGCAAACTCCTGTCATCCCCACGTCTTGTGACAGTTGCATTTTATGAATGAATTGAACATATGAAGTCAAATTATTTGAATCCCTCTTTTTGGTGTGGACTTGTCCACACCAAAAAGATCTCTCTTACACAGAGATCCACCCACCCTTGTAATCTCTTATTTGAATCCACAAAATCAAATGGAAAACCCTTTCTTGGCCTTAAGGAAAAGACTCACTAGATTTCAATATTTTTTTCTCTAATATGGATGAAGGAAGACTCCTGCTTGCCTCTAAATAAATACCATGTGAGAGAACGATGGGCTGATGCTTTCTCAACATGGCTTTTACACACACAGATTGTTTTTATTAGAAGGGTGCACAATCCTTCACCAATAATATAGATCTTATTTTCTGATGTTAGAATTTGATCCTGAATGCAAAGAGACTGGAACAGTTTGTAACACACATGTTATCATTATCTCAGTCCCATTATGGATATTACATAATATCTAGTATCCTCTCCTCTTCTCAGCCCAATATTTTGATGCAAACCTCTTCAACTCTGCTTCCAAACCAGTTCTCTTAAAACACTGTTGAACTGACTATAGTTTCTCTAAGAAAAATTTTTTTTGAGAATCTCCTTGACACTCACAACATCTGAGTGGCTTTTTTAATTTTGGGAAGATGGTGTCAATTCCTCTTGGGCAGACAAGGATTTCAATGAGTGTAATATTTCTGTAAGTGCCTAGAATTCCTTCCCCCCTCCATTTTTTAGGCAAAAAATGTTGTGTTTTGTACAACTTCCCTCTTTACGGTGTGTCTCCTGGATAACTAGCTGGCTAAGGCTTAATTGTTACATCAACTAGATGTAGAATGTTAAATGTTTATATGGCAGAGATAGAATGCTTACAGGAAAGAGCATAAAATTTCCCAGTCAAAGGAAAAACAAAAGGCTGTATTGTAGATCCACAAAGTATGAAAAGGTCTTAGAGTAGTTGGAAATTATTCTAGACTCATCTGGGGTGTTTCTCAAAAGAAGGCATGGCAGTAAGTGGGATGAGTTAAGCTTTACAAGATGCAGTTCCTGACAAAGCAGAAACTAATTTGAATTTCCCAACCAAGGTCCCATACAAAAGCAATGCTTGTTAATAACTTTAAGTTTTCAGATTTAATCACAGATTTAGTGTTTGGTATGCTAAAAATTGCTTAGTACACAGCAGGTGATGAGAGGAAACTGAGAAGAGGTAAAACTTCAAACTAAAATTGCTGATTCACTAAGATTGCTAGCTCTTGTAGACACTGTAGTTTAGAAAACAAACTGCATTGTGAATTATCTTTCAAAAATATAAATATATATAAAAAAGGTTTCAAAAGATTAAATGAAAATGCAAGCTTGTAGTTTTTCCTTGAATTCCTGTTGTGCTCTTCCAGTTACAAATACCCAGTGGGATACACTAAATCTCTTTATCTGTATTATTGTTTTGGATTGGTTTTGGTTTGCTTTAAAGTGGCCAACTTCTCATAACAAGGACCCCTTTAGTTCAACAAAGCTTCAATTTTGGGTTAACAAAGGCATTTAAAACAATGCTAAAAGTCTTGGTATGGTATCCTTTGTTTTATTGCCAAGAATGGATTTATAATTGGACTCATTAGAAAACAGAGGGACATTGGGATTCACGCTTGACCACCTGGGCTTTTGACATGTGTCCAAAGATGCATGCCCTGGAGGAGTTATTGAATTTCAGTAACATAATTAACAGAATATATGGAGTCTGCAATTGGTAGTAAAAACTGTTAAGTTACAATCATTATACCTCCACTGGATTCAGCCTAATGATAATGAAACATACCGGAGATGAAGCACTGTGGTTTGGTAGATATAAGAAGTGATAACAGTGGAGGCTACTTTGCTTTCACAAAAAAAGTGTTATCTCACAATCATCGCAACAAAAGTTTAAAAAGCAGGCATCTGGATTGGATTTTTCAAGTAGAAGACGTTTCACCTTTTATCCAA
>JANHZU010005906.1:204059-214956 GCA_032468055.1 Acrochordus granulatus | reverse complement strand
CCAGCTCTCACCCCCAGCTCTCCCCCCTTTCCTCTCCTCCTCGCCCCTTTCCTCCCTTTCTGCAAAGCACGTTGAGTTTGTCTGTAGCGCTAATTATTTTTTTCCGAAGTCTGGGAGGGCTTCGCGGCGAGTCGGAGCGCGGTGCTGCTTCTGCTGCAGCGACGGCCCTTCCCCTCCCGGCTCCTGCAGCCCAGTTCTTGGGGACCCTCGACTGCAGCGAAATGTTTGACGGCCCCTTCCCGTCCTTTTCCTCCCCTGCTCTGTTCGCTCTGCTGCTGCTCCTCTTTGGCCAAGCGGGTCCTGAGACAGGTAGGAAGACTCTCGGCTCTTCTTCCTTCCTCTCGGCCCCGGTGCATCCTGCTGGCCGCGGCACCCCGGGAAGGGGGAAACCGCGCGGGGCTGGTGTGCAAAAGGCCCGTTAAAAGACGATTTTGCATACACTTCGGCACGTTTGCAAAGCCTTTTTTACCTCGCGAACAAGTTGCGGGCTGTTCCAAAGCCGCACTGCCCGCGTCTGCCTCCCGTTCCCTCCTCCTCATCTTCTGCTCCAGGCCGGCGTCCCATTTTTGTTTTTATTTCCCCCTTCCCCGAAAAGGATGTCTCTGTTTCCAGATTGATTATATCCTGCTTTGCAGAATCGGAGGCGGCAAGCGAAGCGCTTTAAATCCGCCCCCTCCCTTCCCGTTCTCGGGGCTTCGGCTGCCGGTGGTAGAGGACTGGATGGGTGCAAAGGCGGCTTTGCGGAGCGCTTCTCGTTTGCGCGCGGGGAGAGGGTCTCGAAGTCACTCTACCTGGGGTTGGGGTCTCGCCTCTTCCACGTCCTGCTGCCGCAAAACGGGAAAGTTTAAACTGTGGCAACCTGGCCTGTTTTCTCACGACTCATGGTCAGAATCGTGGTTCAGTGAAGGAGCCCACTGTTATGGGGTCCCAAGAGTCAGCATTTGGCTGTGCTGAAGTGATTGGTGTGTGTTTGGGTAGAAAAACACACCTTCCTCTTAGGTTGCAGCCTGTTGAACATTTTCAAGGATGCTCCACAGGAGTTGAAGACCTCAAAAATAAGGCAAGAAGGCAGTTCTTAGTTCCCAGATGGACTACACCTCTCCCGACTCTCATCCATTGTGGAGGAATGCCATTATTTGGGGAAAGATAATTTGGAGATAGCTGAATATTGGTGGAAGGGAGGTTGTTTGGCATAATGGTTTAGAACAGGAACCCATCCGTGCAGTTACCAGGAGTCAAGATTGATCCAAAGGACCACAAAAACAAAATAACAGGAGAATGATGGATCGTAGAAGAGGCTACAGCCGTTGACCACATCCAAAGGTCCTCTGGGGGGTGTACAGGGTATAGTTGTGTTTTCTGACAAGCAAAGTTAATGGGGGAAACTGGATTCACTTAATGATTGCACGATTCATTTAACAACTTCAGTGATTCACTAAACAACTGCGGCAGGAAAGGTCATAAAATTGGGTGTAACTCACTCAACCACATTAGTCATGGGAATTCTGGTCCCAACTGTGGTCATAAGTCAAGGACTACTTGTACATTATTTTTAATATTATAAAGAAACTATTGGGGAGCATTTGTGTGAAATTCTACACACATAATTATTATATAATTTTTATTATATAATATTATAATATCCAGTTTCCCGCATTAACTTTGCTTGTCAGAAACAAGCTAGGAAGGTTGCAAATGGATCACATGATCCTGGGATGCTGCAGCTGTCATAATTACATGCTGATTGCCCAAATTTCAATCATGTGACTGTAGGAACATTGTGACAGTTGTAAGCATGAGGATCAAATGCATGTCACTTTTTTCAGTCTGGTTGTGACTTTGAATGATTGATAAATGACTGATTGTAAGTCGAAGTCCAACCTCACTTGGACAGTCTCCCTTATAACCATGTTGTGCAGCTTTTGAAATTTATTTTTAACTTGCAATTGGCATCCTCCCCATGCATGGCCCTTGCAGATTGTGGTGGCCCCTGAGAATCCAGGTGAAGGTAAAGATTGTGTCTGACTCTAGTGGGTGGTGCTCATCCTTGTTTCGTAGCCAGAAAGCCAGCATTGTCTGAAGATGCTTCCAAGGTCATGTGGTTGGTATGACTATACACTGAGGCGCAAGGAACGCTGTTACCTTCCCACCAATTTAGGCAGTACTGATTTATCTACTTGCATTTTACATGCTTTTGAACTGCTAGGTTGGCAGGAGCTGGGGCAAATAACAGGAGCTCACCCCATTATGTGGCAGTGCTTGGGTCTTGAACTTGGGCTGCCGCTGCCTATCTTCCAGCCAACAAGCCAGCGCCTTAACCGCTCAGCCACTATGCCGACCCAGACAGGGAAGTAAATACATGCACTCTCACATTCCAGAAAAAGGGAAAAGCAACCTGCTTCCAAATTGTTGCCAACGAGAGAGCATGGATGTGTCCATGTGGTTATCATGTTTACTTGAGACTTGAACTTTGATAAAGCCCCTCTTCCTAGATGTGTTTGAGAAGGCATGCATGTATCTCCAAATCAATCTTGATTCCCAGTGACTGCCTGAATGTGTCCCTGCAGTATTCTCAGTGAGATTTTCTGAAAACGGTTTGGGTATTGTGTTTTTTCTAGGGCTGAGAGAGAGGGACTGGCTCAAAATCAACCAGCTGGCTTGGCACCTAAGGCAGGACTCAGAGTCATGGCCTGGTGGCTTCTAGTCCAATAGCATTAACCACGACACCATCCTGCCAGCCAACAATTTACAGCACAGACAGGATATAAACTAAGTGTAAGGTAGTAGTGTTATCCTTCAGAAAGCACTAGAAAGAAAATTAGCATTGTTTAGCACATGTCCATTCTGTGGCTATAAAAGTAGAAGAAACGAAGCATGTTAGGGCAAGTTATGTGGACAAGATATTGACTCTAAAGCCTGCTTGTCTCAGCCTTATAACTTTTTCTGCACTTTTCCAATATATTTGTGTTGCTCTATGACCTTAATCAAGATTTGATTATGCGCCATATTAGCTCCAGTTAAAATGGTGATGGGCAGTTTATGGTGCAGCATGTTGTACGTATTAGGCCTTTCTGGGAAGGCATGATGCGGTTGACCAATTTGGCACAGCATGTGATGTGAACACAGCCACTGGCTTGAAGGTTCAGGGTGTTGCATGAACTCAGCCTCTGTCTCTGTTCAGGGGCTCTATCTCCAGCCCTGATCTGGGGCCCTGAGAGGAGGTTCTGGACTTCGGCTCAGATAAGTTCTGGTTCCTACTGAGTTCTAAATGTTAAGAAGGCTGCTTTAATTGGGGGAGATGATGCAGCTGGTGCTTTTTGAGATCAACCCTTATTTCTCTTCGTCTTTTGCAGCTGTCACAGAACTGGCCATGGTGATTCCAGAGCAGGTTTCTCTTGACAGGATCCATTTTTTGCATCCTCAAAAAAGTGGCCCTAACAAGGCCCGGAGGCGACGCTCTCTGCCCCTACAGTTGGAGGAAGATGCTGCCCGACTGCTTATTCGCCTCCCCATGGGCACTAGATCTCGTCCTGGTTCTGATGTCTACCTAATGCTCCACCGTGATGACCAGTTTTTGGCCCCTGGTTTCTCCATAGAAGAAATCAGCCTGAACCAAAGCAGCCACCACCATCAGGCTGTCGACCAGCTTTGCTTCTACACAGGCCATGTGCTAAACCACAGTCACGACTCTTTTGCTTCGCTCAGCATCTGTGGCGGACTGGTAGTTATCTGCGTCAACCTGCTGTTGTTGGGGTGTGTGTATGGGTGTAGAGGAATGCACAGCCTGCAGAGTGTGGGTGTATGTGGGATGGAGACATTCAAGGGAAACAAGAGGAAGTTTGGGAGAAGTTGGGTTGGTCTCCTTAGGCAGAAAAGTGCCACATTTCTGTTAGCAAAGCCCTGGGGCTTGCAGTCACATATTGAAACAGAGATTCCTGGCCAGGATGCTAGCCAACCAGCCAGGTGGCAAAAAGAGAAGCAAAAGGAGATAATTCCTAAAGTACCGAATGAAAACTGACCATACTAGTGGCCACACTCAATTCCCATTCAGTAGTTTAGGAAATCTCTCTTTTCTTTTGCAAACTTTGGAATTTTCTTAGCCAGCTTGTAATACTCTTTATGCAAATTGTGTCTAAGCAAAGATGCACATGCTACATAGAATAATTGTTGTGAGTTTTCCCAGTCGGATGTAGTTCAGTGAGTTTAATCCTAGATGAGCCAGTTTTCTTTGTTCTTTTCTCCTCTGACAGTCACTTCTAAACATCAGTTCCTGGATGTGTAGCGGCTTCTTGTGTTTATAATAGAGATGTGTGGGAAGTTACAGAATATCCAGGAGGATAGAAGAGTGTGGTGTGGGTCATTTAAAATGTTTTCGGAGCTGTGAGCCTTTGTCCATGCTCGTCTGCCATGAGTCTTTCACAGTCGTAGGCAATTACGATGTGATGAGGAGGCCTGGAAATGGTGCTTCTCTGTGATTGCCCTAACTCTCTTGAACAAACTCTGTCCAAGACATCTTAGGTTGGCAGTCCTGAGAAGCTTTTTAAGAGGAAATTTTTTTTTTACATTTATGTAATTTTGCTGCAGTCCTGAGAATTTTGAAAAGGAATGGGCCCAGTCAAAAGTAGTCTCTGTTCAATAGTTCAATAGATGTTTCAAAATTTCCTCCTTCTGCCCACCTTTCTCCTGACCTTGGCAGATAAACTAATGGACCTCATGGAGGTTGGCAATGACTCTAGGCTGCTCCCACTCTTCAAGCCTTGTTTCCCCCATACCTTTGGGGAACATCTGGACTTTTCTTGTTGTCTGATTGACAGTGTGTAATTTTAATTTGGCCCTGCTTTCTTTTATGGCATGTACAAAGAGGAATTATGGTTTTTTCATTTTATGGTTTGGGTTGGTATCCTGCCCAGAGATGAAATAAAATAAATCATCTCACTTGAAGAACCGTAGGTATAAACTCACCAGCCCTAATTCTAAGAAAGCACAGGTAACAAATCGGTTATGTCTGAATTTCTGAATGTTTGCCATTATGAACCTTGACTGATCATATGCCATCAAATCAATGTTGACTCTTAGGAACCAAACAGATTGATTTCCTCCATTATGATCTGTCCCTAACCTGATCTTTCAGGTCTTCCAAGAGCTTGCTGAAAGACTGAATCACTGCTATAATTGAATCATCCACCTTGCTGCTATTCATTCTTTTTTCCCAGGTCATACATTTTTCTAGATATCTTCATGTACTATGTCCAAAATACAATTTGAACATGGACCTTTGTGCTGGAGTCAGAATCTTTTTTCATCCACTGCCCATTCATTTGTCATCTTGGTTACCCATTTGAAAAGTGTAAATATTCCATCTTCAAAGTCCAACTTTTGTTTCATAGAATGTCACAGGGAATGCCAGTGCTATTCTGATCTTTGTAGGTATAAAACTTCATGGCATCGGAATATCTTTTCCAAAGTCTTCATGGCTGCTCTACCAAGTATTAGTCAATGGTGTATTTCTTGACTTCTTGTTCCTTGACTGTTGATGGTTGTTCCTGAAAGGCAGAAGCTACCTACAGTTTTGATATCTTCACTGTCATTTCTAAGGTTGGTTGTTGTACCTATTGTCATTAGCTTGGTCATCCTTATATTTAATTTTAGTCCCATTTTCTCTTGTGTGCTGTTTGACTTTTATTACTAGAGCTTGCAGATCCTTTGCATTTTTGACTATCAGAGAAATGATAAACTTTATTATTGATAAATTCCAGTAGTTTTTGTGAAGAATGGGTGTGAGAATTAATGAACTACACAGTCGATGAGAAAATCTCTCAGTTCACAGGGGTACTAATTTCTTTTGCAGTATCATTTGACTAGTTCATACTGAGAAGTGAGTTCTGCTTTGCATAGCTGTTGATCTTTTTATAGAATTTCAGAAAGTAGATATGGCTGTAGTTCCTCATAACAGAAGAAAATGGGTTTCATATTAGCACAATAACTATTGGTTGGGTCTGCGCCAAGGCTAAGTCTTGAACCATGGGTTACAAATAGCATTAATTAGATTTACACAACTTCTAAACCCAAATCAAACTAACCACATTATGATTTGCGGTCCTAAGCAAATAGTCATAGGATGTACCAACTGAAAGATAGTTTCACGAGATTATTCCTTTCTGTTCTGCATCTATTGGACTGCAGTGCATTTTTAGGAAGGACAGTGATATATTGGAGGGTATTCAGGGATGAGCAACCAAGAAAAGAAGCAGAAAGGAAAAACATATGATAGAAAGCATTGGTTGTTCTTAACCTGGAAAAAGAATGCAGGGAGACACGAGAGTTGTCCTCGAGTCTATAAAGGGCTGTCATAGGGTAGAACTGTGCCAGAAGACAGGACAAAAAGTTCTGGGTTTAAATCATGAAGATTATTATCATGTTTAGATGTCAGGAAAAATTCCTAACACCAAGAGTTGGTCAAAATGGAAAAGGGTTTCTTGGGATTGAGTGATAATCTCTTCTTCATGGGTAATTTTACAGAGGCTGGAAGCCCCTCTGGTTGGGACGCTATGGTTGTGGATTCTGCATTCAGCTGGAGGTTGATCTAGAAAATTTCAAGGTCACTTCTAAGCCTTATGATTCTCTCTAAGTCTAAGGACCCTCCCTGTCCTTTCCTATACTGTGTGCCTTATTTGCCCCTTGGGATAGAAGCTGAGTGGAGTTTAGGAAAGATGACAGAGCTTAAGTACAGAGATATATGCTCGGCCTTAGGTGAGCACCTGTAGCCACATAATGGAATCCCAGCAGCTCCATGATTGATGTTAGAAATGGAGCTTACCACCAAAAGTTTCTTGAGGCTTAGTAGTGATCCTGCTGCTTCCCTTTTTGAAAAGGTGTCAACATTTTTTTGTCCTCCTTTGTTAATCTCATTCATGAACTGCTGAGCTCTCAAAGCAGCCTTTCCTAGGCCATCAGAGAGGTACACTGATGAGTGGAGGGAAGGAGCTCTCGATTAAAAAGCAAAACAAAATCAACAGCAGACAGGTGGAAATTTATCTGCAGTAACATTGATTGTTTGAGACAGGAAAGGAGCAAGAAAGAGGGATATTATACGCTCTGCTAGCAAAACTTGTAATGCAGAAGGACTAAGCAAGTACATTTCAGTGTCTTTTCAATAGATTGTAAATAAGGGCTTGTTTTGCCTCTTTTTAATACCTAGTAAATGAGGGTTTATTTTGCATAGGTAATGTTTTTGGCTGAACAAACAAAAACATCTAAAAGAACGGAGTCTCAAAAATTCATCCAGGAAGCTAGCTGGTTCATGCTACAATTCATACATATTACACCCAAAAGGGCTTTGTGTGAGTTCAGCTTAGAATGGTGTATAAACCTAGTGCCTCTGATTGGCAAGTTATGTTTTATGATTTAGCCTGAGGTGCAAATGTGGCCAGTTGTGTTATATTCAACAAACTGTAATCAAACAAACCAAGGCTGAGTGCCATATGTGCACACAGCCTCGTGGCTTATTCAGCACAGCGGTTAAGCCATGGATTAGTTCAATTTGTGAATCATCAGTGGATCAAGAGTAAGCTCTTTTAACTTCTGATTTTGGGGATGTAGATCATGCATCAGGTAAAGGTAAAGGTTCCCCCTGCGAGTCGTGGCTGACTCTAGGGTGTGGTACTCATCTCCATTTCCAAGCCAAAGAGGAAGACTCCAGATTTTGCCAAAAGCAGTAACTACTGTTGCCTTGAAAGAAAAAGCATGAAGGCAGCTGAGACTGAGTACTATCTAGCAGCCATATTACAGATTGTCCATTGTTTCTCTCTTCCTGCGCTTATTTTTTGCATATTGAAATGAGGTAAAAGGAATGGTGATTAAATAGTGGTACTAAGCCAGCTTTTTTGACATGGTGACGCCATCCATTTCGTCCTACGAATCCTCCAATACAGCAACTGCCTTCCCTCATGGAAATCCCAAATGCTGAGATCAAATCAGAGAAGAATTCACCTTGCTTGCATGACAAATTAAGTAGCCCTATTTTATGGATTACATGAACTCAGACTTTGTTTCTGGCTCTGTGTTTCATATGAAGGGAACAAAATTATTGGGGGGAAAGCATAATACAGTTAATCACGGATAATTCTGCTGTAGTTTAATTGTACTGTCTAGAAAAATGACACAGTAGAAAATATTGTAGGAGGTCTCATTCCTATAGATTATTCCTGTCTGGAGTTGCCTCTTCAGGCTCCGGGGAGAGATCATGTTTCTCCGTACTTATAATTTCATTCACTTAGGAAACTACCTTTCTTAGAAAAATGGTTTTGGTTGCATTCACACAGTATACCAAGCCATAAACTACAGACATGGTAAATCCAAACCAAAGAAAATATAATGCTTAGTGTAACGTGTGAAGCATTATCCTGGAGAAAAGTTGTGTACAGGTAGCCTTGACCGATGACTGCAGTTGGGACTGGAATGCCTCTCGTAAGTCAAGATATTCACATGACCAGACCCAATTTTATGACCATTTTTACAGTGATAATTAAGCAAGTCACTCAGTTGCTTAATTGTAACTCTAACTCCTTCTCCAAAATGGGCAGAAACTGGCAAAAAAAGTCACAAATTGTGGTCATGTAACTGCAGGGTGCTGCAGTCAGTCATACATATGAGCTGGTTTCCAAGTGCCCAAAATGTGCTCATGTGTGTAGAAAAGAGTGAGACATTTTATGATGGCCAGAAGTGTTTTATAGGCCATGAAGTACCCTTTCTGAGGCTATTGTAATTCTGACCAGTCCTTAAATGCCTGGACACAATTCAAGGGTTACCATATGTGGCCGCTAATTTTGACGTTGACCTGATCCAAAGGTGCCAAGTAAGTCCTCTTCTGTTTTTGCAATGATGTGCTCACTTTCCAACTACAAGGAACTGTAAGTGTCCACAATGGTGCCAAGCAATGATGCCACCATCAAAACATCATGCCAGTGTAGCAAAGTGTCATTACACTGCATAAAATAAACAAGGGGCAGAGTTGGTATTGCAGTGGCATAAGGCACATTTCTGTGCTTGCTCTCTGCCGCTGTGCTCCTGCCCACCAGTTTGTGAACAGCTAAGCAAAGAATGTTCAGTCAAGTAAGCCCTCTACGTATATTCTGGAGAAATATTTCATGAAGAAACATGACCAAAGTCTGCACCTGTTCTTGGATCTTAAATTACAACGTTGAGAGGAGATATTCTTTGGAACATGTCTGTGCATTTCTCCTCTACATTTGCATGTTAAGAAAGCTCCTCTTCAAACCCTCAAGATAACCTTTAAAACCCCCCCTAAAGCATTTGTCATAGAGATGCCAAGTGATGGCCCAATGGTACCATGTAGTGACAGTTGACAGAAACAAGCACTCAATATACTATCATGTGCTTCAGTGTGTTCAGTGGCTTTTATTGTGGAACCTAAGAAGTCTTTTTAGGTTGATCTTGGCCCTTGGAGTGGCTTGCTGGAGGCTGAAGTTCAACAAATAGGATGAAACCACAGCTATATTTTAAATTTAACTTTAAATTTTTGTCTATTTGTATGTTCCCCATGCATTCAATAAGTTCCTCGTTGTGTCCTATTTGTGGACTTTGGGAGGAGGCTTCCTGAGGCCTAGCTCAAGTCTTTGAAGCCACTTGGAGGTGCTGAAGTCTTCTTTCAACAGTGCTTCTTAGCACAAAGTGTGACTAATAGTGGAAGGCAGAGGTAATGATCTAAAGATGTAGGATGCTCAATTGCTCCCAGCTTCCAAATTCCAGCTGTAAAGCTGCAACAGAAAACTTAACTGAGCTCTTACTGAGCTATGTCTAGTTTGCTGGACTGGTTAACAATGCCCTCTTGCCTCCTTTCCCCAAAATAAAGCCACTTTAAGTGGAATCAACTCTGGCTGCCTCTGCAAGGAGATTGGCAACATTGCTCAGTGGGCTCCTCTAATGAGGTACAGCCTTTGGTGTGAAGCCTTTGGTCATTTCAGAAAATATAAACCTGATTGGTTGGTTGCTCAGAGGTAGCCTGAAATGGCATCACAAAAAATGGCATGACTGATCCCTGTGCTTACACATAAAATGGTATTCTTGTTTAGAAGAGTCTTTCTGAACCTTGATGACTTGGGGAGGTGAACGCCACACATCTTAAAATGGCTAAGGCTGAGAAACACTGGCATAAAAAAGAGCATACCTTATGAACTCAGCCACTCTGTCAAGGATCTAGTAAAATACCCTTCCAGGAATTGGATCCCAACAACAAGAACAATATAGTCAAGTCTTTCTGGATTGCTCTTGAGGTTATGGCTTCCATCCCTAAGGATTATTGTCACCAATTTACAAAATGAACACAAGGTTTAAATCAAATGGATTGGCCAGCATGCCAAAGCACAGTTAGGATGTCAGGAAAAAACTTGTTGTATTTCCAAACTTTTCCTGCTATGGCTGAGATGCAGAAACGGGTGGCACTCTTACTTTTAGCCTGTGAACTTGTGGAGTGCTTGGAGCTATGCTAGGTGAATGGCATTTCTTGGATGTAAGCAGGGCAAAAAAATGTGTGGTATGTGTGGGTTTGTATGAATTGTAATACCTGTGTAATATAGATTGTAAATCACGTTAATGCAGCCAGCTGTTCTGTATCCCAGATAATTGATTTGGGTGATTGATTGCTTGGCTGGTAGAGTACCCTTTAAAAACAAATGTTGTATTTCAGGCTTTCTTCTCTATATCCACTTAGTGGATTTGCATAAGGTAATATTAGAGAGAGAGATGAACTTCCTATGCGCTTTTGTGTAGAAGAATTCCTGAGGTTTTGTAGAAACTCTTAAAACTGATCTATCTATCATCTATCTATCTATCTATCTATCTATCTATCTATCTATCTATCTATCTATCTATCTATCTA